>RJWH01003187.1:0-76642 GCA_004363575.1 Solenodon paradoxus | reverse complement strand
AAATGTCTTAAGCTATTTGGTTCCACATTTAACTTCTTCCTAGATCTCAGCAGACTCACGGAAACCCCTCCAGCCAAGGTCCCACTGGGCAGGTCCAAGGTTTCTGTTTTGCTGCCAGAGGATCATCTAGAAGGTGGGGACCCCAGGGCTCTGTGGTTTTAGAGTAACCCAGCAAAAATGAGGCTTCTCTAGTTCCTTGTTTCACCACACATCCTATGTCTACATTTTATCCTGAAAGACTCAGAATATATCTTCCTTGTGTCTTAGAAGTCCACACTTGAAATAATAAGAGATTATGGCAGATGCACTGAGATTTATGTTAAATGATACTGAGCATTAAACACATTGTACAGCTCTGGTGTGACTCCTGCTAGTATACATTTTACAAACAAGGTGAGATGGTCATGGGGTTGGGCAGCTATCCTCAAGCCAGAAACCTTTGAACTAAATCTCATTTCAGTTAAGAATACCTCTGGTTGCCAGGAACTGAAAAGCTGGTTAATGGTGCCTTAGAAAAAAGACACTGAGTTTTTGAAAACAAAAAACATGAAGAGAGGCACTTTTAGGTTGGTGCAGTGGCTCAACTGTGTCTTCAAACATCCAAGAGCCAGGATTTTTCTAATAGTTTTGCTCTTCCATCCTCACTGTCTTGGTTTTGAACCTCACAGTTGTCACCTCATGGTTGCAACATGGCTGCCTCAGTTCCAGGCATCATGAGTTTATGCAACATCTTAAGCAGGAATCAAAGGCGAGAGGCTAAAGGTCTGAAGCTTGTTTTAGATAGTAAGGAGAACCTTGAGAATTCTTCCCTTTACTTCTTATTATCCATAAAAGTATCATACAGTGATCCTGTATAGTATCGGGAGTAGAAGAATGGCATTGTCATGAGTTGTTTGATTAGTCATTACTCCCTTCTTAGTGCTAAGAAGATACACAGCTTCCCTGATATTTAGGGATATCTGCTTGCTGTCTGAGGTCATTGTCAGAGTTCTGTGTTCAGGGAAGAAGGTCATGGGCAGTGTCTTGCGGTCTGTGGGATGTGTCGGGAGTTGAAGAGTTGAGAGAAGCAGTAGAGGAGACAGACTTAAGTAGTGGGCTCGGCCATGGGATATGGAGACAGGGATGGAAGACTGAATTCTGGATCTGTTGCTTACCACCTGTATGACCTTGGGAAGTTTCATAACTCTGCTTCACTGTAGAATTATCTGTAATAATACCTGTCGTAAAGAGAATTTAATGGGATAATGTGGGCAAAGCCCCTAGCACAGACCTGGGCGGAGGCTAAGGGATTAAGAAGTGAGGCCCCATTATTATTTCAGAACCTGTAGGTACAGAATGGAGGTTTGGAGGTTCCTCAGATGCAACATGCCCACGAGGCTTTGAACTCACTTTGAAAAAGAGCCCTATTTGGAGAGGCAGCAGGCCAAGCTTATAGACCAATGGTTCTGTCATTAACTGGCTAAGTGTCTGTAATTGTGGGGGGGTCAAAGGGAAAGTTATTCCATTTCTCTGAGGTTCTTCACAGGCTAGACAGATGAACAGGGTAACATTGGGTGGGATTAGTATGACAAAAGCCCAAATTTAATAACATTCGTATGGAGAATTAAGATGGTGGTAAATTCTGAGGTAGGTGGGGCAGACCAGTGCTAGAAAGGGGATGTGAGGTGTGACAGAGAGAGAAGGGGATCACCCACCATGAGTGTAAAGAGAAATAACTCCCCTTTCTACTTTCTTCTAGAGAATAGGGACAAAGACCAGTTCTGATTAGGGAAGGGTGGAGGCCTCGTGGGTAGCAGAAAACTTTGTTGATTAAGGGTTAGAAGAATTGTAGCTTCTCCTGTGCCTCTGGAGCTGTCCTCCTCTGTCCTTGGCTCTTTATGTCAGAATGGGGCATGGTCTGGAGACCAGTTCTGACAGACATCGGGTGTTTTGCTTCAGCCCTTTCACAACTTAAGTTCCCGTGTCTGGACCTCAGTTTCCTCAAGAATAAGATGGGCATTGGAGCTTAGAATTCTCCAAGTTCCATTCAGCTCTGACATTCTGATTCAATGGTGACCTTTTTGTAGTGGACAGCTGGTGGCATGGGTCCTGGAGGGTTTTGGGGGGCCACTGCCATCACACTCATTGCAATGACTGGAGATTCCCTGTGCTTTCAGTGAAGGCATGTTTGCCACTGTTCATTGAAAGGGGAACCTGACTAGGCCTGTTACCCTCCCCATCGGTCCTATGGGTTGGGGGATGGTTCACTTTTTTTTTTTTTTTTCATTAAAAACAGCCACTGAAACAAGTTAGATGCTGTCTCACGGCTAAGATGACTAATGACCTCATCCAAAAGTGACCCCTTGAGTCTGACATCCCAGTAGGACTTCTTTCTGTCCTGCTGTCTGTCAAGACATGATTTTACATTCGGACTTGATTTTTGCATCAATCGGATATTCGAAACATTCCGAGTTAACTTTGTCCTTCTTTCGTTTCAATAAAAACAAGGCAAATGCATAATTAGCATCTTAACAATAAATAAATTAGAACTTGAGATTGCTGTAACAATATACACTGTTAGAAGAAGAATTGAAGAACGCAGTCTAAAAATAAAGGCATAACCATAAACACACTCTCCTTTCTCTCTGGAAATCAAAAACACACCCATGGTTTATGACAAAGGAGGAACAATGAAAGGAACTGAGAACTTTTCTTCCCACCTCATAGTGGGAAGGTAGTGGCATAGTGCTGGATGAGGAACAGTTGTCTCCAGAACAATAAACGTGCCCTAAAAGGCTCGATTATTAGTTCCACTTAAAAAAAGCAGCAACAACAAGGATAAATGTGAAACCGATGTTAGGAGATTTTTAAAAGCTGCAACCTATGAAAACGAAGTAGTTATTTGCAAAATACTGTTCCAATCAACAGAATTGTTTCCCTCAGAAAAGCAGTCGGAGGCTCCTGCTCCCCGCCCTCTGCCCCAGCACAGCCTGGAAGCTGGCCTGTCTTCCCGTGGGACCTGTCGCTGCAAACGCTTCATGAAACCTGTCGCCCCCTGAAATCTTGGAGTGTCGTTGTGGAGGAATCAGCCTCAGTACTTAGGTCCCGCATTTCTAAGACCTGTTGCAGTGAAGGGAACGTTGAGGCTAGTGGTGAAAGCCTCGGTGCCCTGAGCAGGTGCGTCCCGCTCCAGGGGAGCCCACCGGTCACGCCCGTTCTCGGCACTGGCTCAGACTTTGGATCTCTGTGTCCTCACTTCATTTTGATTTAGGTGGACTGTAGGACAGGAGTGCGTCTTAACCTGCCATTCAGATTGCTTCAGGGGGACGTAGTCTGAGGCCTGGATTCCTCAGAAACAAATGACGAAAGCACAGACATTTGTAAGGAAAATAACTCCATGGGACAGAATGATCCAGAGTCTGAGGAAAATATTCTAGGTTACATAATTTCTAGGAGGAAAGCGATTCCAGAATGGAGATATCAAAAGCATTTTAAAGTTTGGAAATCCGTGTCGGTGTGTGTGCCTGCGTGTGCACACACGTGGGTTTTAACCCCCTTCCCTGGTGTGGGGTGAATCTCACTATGACAGTTGCCTTGGAATGAACTTCAGGGCTTGCTTCTTTCCTGTGCCTGCTTCTCTCCACCTCTGCTCTCTGGGCCCTAGCACCCAGCCGGGGAGGAGTTTTTAAAACGCTCAGTTCCCATCCAGGGAAGGACACGGGCATATTGAAAGAGTTCCTCTAACGTGAAGTCAAGTGGAGCTGGCGAGAAAAATGGGATGCAAGCAATTAATCAAAAAGTGTTCTCAGAGTCAAAGTAGGCTGAGGACCTATGTGCAGCCTGAGAGATCTGGGGAGACAGGCAGAGCACGCTTGGGTTAAAGAATATAGAGGTAGACACGGATTGGGGAGGATAGCAAAGGGGTGGGAGAGGCAGAGGAACTGTGTGTCCATCTGCAGGGCTCAGGATTAGCACCTGCTGGGAGCGTTGGGAGCCAGATGGCAGAATTTCAATCTGCAGGGGGTTCTTCAGGTCCCTGAGTCCAAGCCCTTTGTGCTACAGATGAGGAAACCACAGTGAAGTGCTTTGCCTAAGGTCCCAGTTAGCCAGGGCGGACTCAGGGCTGGGGCCGCGACCACTGGGCAGCAAGATTTGATCTCGCCTGCTCGCTGAAATCTCACTAGGAAATGACCAAGGAGACACAGGAAACCAGATTTTACAAATAACTGAAAAAGTGATGAAGGAATAACAGCACAAAGATATGGCATAAAGCCAGAGTCTCTCAATGGTGCACATTAGAACTGCCTCGGAAGCTTAAAACAAAACTCCACAACGAGCCTCCACATCAGGCTGATTTTATCAGATCAGTGTGATTAAGGCACTGACACTGATATTACAAGAGTTCCCAGGTGATGACAATGCGCAACCAGAAGTGACATAAAGACGAATTACACTATTATTAACTGTGTGATTTGAGGTCCATAACTTCACCTCTTGGAGCCCGTTTTCTCATGTGTGAACAGGAATCGTTAATGCCCAGCTCCTGAGATTGCTATGAGATTGGATGAAATCACATCTAGGCTGCCGGTGCAGGGTGGGTACTGCCCATGAAAGGTTTGTTTCCTTTCCAGGAACCTGAATCTCAGTGATCATATTTAGAGAATCGGGGAGAACTCATGAAAGTGGGAGATCCCTGGGTGTCAGTCCTGCCTCCCCTATGAGCTCTTAGGATAGACCGTGACTTCTTCCACAGCTGAAATAAAACCTTAGACATGGCAATGCCTGAAATCGCTTCCAGTTAGATATCTGGTCTTCAAATTCAGCGCAATTTGGTCTTCTAAGGAGTGTCTCACTCATCAAAGGTATAAAAATAAAGCCACAAGACAAAGAAAGTGGGATGGAAATTAAATTGCATTTTCTTTCATAATCCCATAGAAGCACCTGTGGGTTACTGGTTCTTATAAAGTCCTTCCTTACCAGGAGCTGTTCTCTTCCACTAGAGTTTCTTCTATTGCTGATAGCCTCTATTCATTAATTTTAAAGACTGTTGTGATCTGGGTGATTACCTGCATTCAGGTGTAACGCCCAAGCCAGGTGCATTCTTTTGTGAATTTCCTAGGCAATTAGATCTGTGGATTATCGCTGGGTTAGCATATTTCTCCCTTTTTAGCACTCCTGGGAAATCTGCACTACAGGACAGAGTCTCCCATGGCAGAGTGGTGATAAAACATTAATTGGTACAAAGCAGCATTAATTTGGTGCCATGAGATCAAGCTGGTGTTGCGTTGTGTGCGTTGCCACCAGCTTCCTGGCCAGGTGAGTCTTGGTCCTGGAGCACACAGATGCTGATGTAGGGCCTGGTGTTCTGGGGAGTGAGGGGCATGGCAGACACCCGCCTGGTTCTTAGTGCTGTTGCCTGAGGTGGGGCTTGATGAGGGGCCCAGGGTGCAGAATTCAAGGAGACACTCCCAACTTCCTTCAAGCCCTTCTCCTGAGTCCCTGCACTCTGCAAAAATGCTCGTGGAGGACTGAGCCCTCTCTCAGTTCCACTCTGGGGCAGGGCACCTGATGTCATGTGGGCTCATCATCCCTCTTCCTGATCCTGATGCCTTCATGCTTGGCTGCACTGTCATTGTCAGCCTTCAGGTCGGACCTCCTCCCAGTCCAGCACTGGCCCTGTTTTGTGTGGTTTTCCACTCACTGTTCTCTGGAATGCAAATGTACTTGAACTCCAGAAACGGTGGGGCGAAAAGTCTCACATTCAACCAGTGGCTTTTCAGTGCTTCCTGTGTCCCATTGTTTGAGACCTTTTCTGGTACATTCTTTTATCTAATTCTATTTTATTATACCCATCTCAGAGAAGGCAAAACTGAGGTTTAGTAAATGACCAAGTTTGCCCTTGGGTTTCTGAAACTAGCAATTTTACATGACCTCCTCCTATAGAGAGATTTTTTTTTTTTTTTTAAGTTTTCCAATAGAGGAGAAATATTGGGAGAATTTGCCAGAAGGTTAAAGTGTTGGGATGCATGTGAGATTTTTTTTGATCAGGACTGGGGACATACTGCTGACTAGACACTATAATTCATTTGGTTGCAAGAGGTTTTAGAAGGATAAGGAAGAACTTGGTGGATTCTTCATTGAGAGCTGATTCTGAGGCTGGAGACTCTTGGGTCACATGGCTTCAGTCAGCCTCATGAAGGAATGCGACTGGAGATACACATGAATCCAAGGACTTTATTTAACATGTTCTAGAAATGGTTAAGTGTCTCTGGTGAGCATCTACTGAGTGCCAGACATTAGTCTCAGCACTGCGGCTATAGTGATTAGACATCGGACAGGAGCCTGGCTCTCTGGCAGCTGTAAATTGAGATCTTCCCAACATTTAAAGGTTGAGCAGGGGAATAAGGAAGGAGCCTGGGAAGGAACAGCTAGGAAGCTGGCTGGAAAAACAGGAGGGAGTGGTGGTAAGGGTTAGAGAAGTGTTTCTAGAATAAGAGAACATGAGCTAAAGTTCTATCAGAAGGGGCAGGAACCTAAGAAAGGGGCCTTTCAACATCCTCTGTTTACCCTCTCACCTTGTACCCCGACAACTCACAAATTTCCTCTTGAGCCCCATCTCCAAAGACTTGGCTCTGACATCATGGGGCAGAGGCAAATGGCACACACACGCGACGGAAGCACATACACACGGAAGCCTGTGCTTGCGGAACTCTGGGCTCTGGCTGCCTTCTTCTGAGGGAGCGAGCCTTGTGCTTGTGCTGTGCTTTAGAACGAAGCACTTGGTGGTGGTCTTCTCTGGGTCACAGCAGAGCTGAGCACAGACATCAGTGTGCAGTGCTGTGAACCGAGCAGTGAGTTCCTGAAACGAGGGGTGTCTGCAGGGTGGACCACGGGTCCCGCCAGATCCTGTGGGAGAGGCCGTGCTGGAGCAGCCCGCCATCACAAAGGCCAACAAAAATGGCAGCAGCACCTTCAGGAACTTTGGTCAGCATTCCTCTAGAATCCAACCTCCCTTCCTCTGATCATGGCAGCACCAAGAGACCAACCCATTTGCTCCTGAAAATGGTTACAAGTACCATTTGCATCACATTTGAGAGTTTATGGTGTGTGCTCAGGGACATTATCTGATGGATTTTATTTGAGCGTTGGAGCATGTGGACACCTTGAGGAGGACCCCTCCGGTCCTCCCACATCTACTTGTCTCTGTCCCTCTCTCCTGTCTGAAGTGGAGTCCTGGAAACTATGGAAACCTGTGGGACTGATGTCCTACCTTCAAATGACTTGCCTCCCAGCAACCTCTGAAATAAAAAAAAATTGTGACAGTATGGGAGATTTTCTATTTTCTTCTCTTTATTTTCGAGTTTTCCAAATTTTCTGTCATATGTCTGACTGCTTTGGAATTAGGAAAAAAAAAGTTATGTCAAAAAATAGGGACACAATGAAATGTACCATTGTCCACAAAATTTGCCTCCCAAGACGAGTCTGACCCTCAGGATTAACCCCTGCTTTGGACAAGCTTCCAGATCAGAAAAGTCATCATATTTTTAAAGAGAGCCGTGGAGATCATTCAGTCAACCTCCTTCCTACATCAATCAGTGTGCAGAGAACACAACCAGCCAGAAGCACTGTCCTACTTCTTTAAAATAGATACTTGGAAAGCTTTAACATCAGCAGAGCAAAGCCAAAGCTAACGATCCTTTTAGATGAAGTCAGATGGATTCTGAATGTGCTACTTTCTCAGTTAAATCGCTTGTGTTTTATTAAATAATATGAGCTCTCCTTTAAAGGAAAGGTGGTAAATGAAAAAAAATCCTATCCATGAAAAATGATCTCGAAATATTCTATTTATTGAAGATGGTAAGGAATTACAGAATTTCCCCCAAGTGTTTAAAATGGAAGTGGATGGGTATTTTTTGTTTTTTTTTTGTTATGTTTTGTTTTTTTTCAGCACAGTATTTATATTTACTTCCTGATTTTTCTTTTCCAGGATGATTTTTTTTACATCTGAAAAATTCAGAATAACAATTATTATAAAAGTTTTTATTATTATTATTTTTAAAGCTTTATCCAGTGAAAGACTAACTCCCAAAGCTCCTGTGGATTCCTTAGTTTATTCAGGCCTGGTTCTCAGAGGTGATGGCCCATAGAACCTTCCGTTAATCCTTTTATAATATGGATTTCCTTGTATTGAGTCCCTAATTATAACTCTAATCTGAAAAGCAGGGTTAATGTCATCAGACACCTTGCCTCTGACAACTATGTATCTGTTTAATTCCTCAGGAAGATCATGTGCAGGGTATAATATTCTTGGTTTACAACTTTGTCCTCTACATGTATAAATCATTTCTTCTTTGTTGTTTGTTTTTAGCATTTAATATTAAAATATGAGGTCAGACACTATTATTTTTGTGATTTTCTGAATTTAATTATTGTTCATAATTGATTTTCCTTTATGTCTATAAACATGTAATATTTGACATTTTATCTTAGTAGATATACATTTTTGGAACATGTCATGTGATTTCTTCTGTCCATTCTGGTGATTTTCCTGAAACATGATGGAGCTATTTGATCAACATACTCATATTCTTCCTCTGGAGGAAGGTTTTCTCTAACTTTAACTTTGAATATTTGTGTTTATTTCATTTATTGTACTTTTAAAGTCTGATGCTATTATGTATTTTTAATATTTTCTTCTATCATTTAATTTTTTTTGGTCTGAATTCTAAGAGAGCTACTGATGTTTGCTCTTCACATTACTGATGGATTTTCTGCAATGTCAATTTTGTTCTTTATTGCCTCTAATGTAGGTTTACATTCTGTTCTTGCTTTAGTAATTTCCTAGAAGCCTTTTCTGTCTGACCTATATCACTTTTAATTTCAATCTGCTGACTTTTCACCTCAATTATTTATCTATTAGAGATGTTCTCTCTCTTCATTTTCTCATAGAGGTCAGGTCATTCTCTACTTAAATGATACTCAGATCATTCCTCAATTCCAGTTAATATAATACATATTTTTGAGATGTCTGCTTATCCAAATTTTTTATAATTATGTTCTTTCTTACTTTAATTTCCTCTTGTTGTTCATATTTTATTACTTTTATTTTGGTTTTGTCCTTAAATAGAAAGGATGATTCACTTGTTCTTTGGTTTGGTCTTTGTTCCTTCTTTTTCTCAGAAGTCCAGCTAGATGACTCCTCAGGACTGAGATAGAAATTTCGTTCCATGCTTCCTAGCTCTGACATTCTAAAAAGATGGAATTTGCCAGCATGCACTGTAGGTAGAGTGCTCCACGTCTCTGCTCCCTCATGTCCAGTATATCACATTATCTGGAAAGATCATGACCTGTGATAATAAATGTTACTCTCAGCTTCTCAGTATTACTTGAAAATTACATTATTAGGGCAGTGGCACAATCTAATAGTTATTTGCTGGAGAGTCTTATAACTGCATTCACACCCTGGTTCTACTTCTGATCAGCTTTGTGAGCTTTGGTTAGTTATTTCATACCTTTGAGATTTTCTTGGGTTCCTAAGATGAAATAGTACTATTGTTACGGAGTGTTTTGAGGTTTAAGTAAGAGAATGAATTTGGCACAGTATATTATAAATTTTAAATAGCGGCTGCTATTATCATTAATATCACTGTTGTTGTCTTTGAATAGAGGTATAGAGAGATATTGGTTAGAGGAGAGCCTGAAAAAATACATTGATCGCTTTAAAGGCAGCTATACAGTTGTGATTGGGCTGGATGTTGAATTCCTGAATCCGGGGAAATATTTTTAACCTGCACAAAGATAATGAGCTACAGAATAGGCTTCCAATCGGTTTTGACCTGCTTCTTAATTAGTAATCTTTTCTCCAAGATTTGAATAAGAGTTTCCCTGCAAATCATGGTTTTCTTACTGCTTGATATTTTATTCTGGATTTTCATACATATTTTTGTGAGAAAGCTATTGGTATTATATCCAGTTACACTGAAAATAATTGGGAATTGCCAGTTTTATTTCTGAATTTTCAATGTGAATTACCAAATTTAATCAGTTATATGTATTAAACCAAAATATGTTGCATGGGTGATTTTTTTTCATTGCTTAGAGATGCTTAGACGCAGTTCTTTTTTTAATCCAGATTTTATTTGATAGCTGTGTTCTAAGCCAGGGATGATAGATCTTTTTTTTGCTTCATTTTCATATTGATATTCTCATATCATACCATAATGAAGGTTTTTTATTCTGATGGATATTTTTAATCACTTAGATGTGTTTCCTACAAGCATTCTTCAGGATCGAGCAAATGTCCTTGGCATTGAGATTTGAATATACTTTAAAAGGGTGTTTGCATACTGCTGTTTGTATAGCACCCTTGCTGAAACCGTTTTGTTATTCAGAATGAAAACATCTTAGTATATGGGTTACCTCTGTGGTGGAAAGATAGATATGTTTTAGCTTCAGTGTTTCAGGTAACCTCGGTCTGGCTCACCAGAGTTCAGAATCAAAGCTGTTATATTTTCCTGTTGACCGGGAATTCTGGGAGAAGTTTATTTGGTAATGATGGAAAGAGTAGTGTCCCAGTGGTGGGGGTGGTACCGCCCAGACTGACTTATTGCTGAGCCTGTGTCCAATTACCCACTAATAAATTTAACACTGACATGGCATTTAATTGTAAAATGGTTTCAATTCTCTGAAAAACTCTCTTCAGACGTAGGTTACTATCATTATCACCCCATTGTTCACAGAGTCTAGAGTAATTCCATATATCCCAGGGGTTTTTGGTTTCTTTAGTCAATTCATTTCCATTAATATTCACTGAGGTGACATTTGGCTGCTTACCTCATGACAAATGGTGAGGTTAGAATGTCTTGTTCTGTGGTTGGGACATTGGGACATTGGGACATGGACATGATGCCTTTCCTTTGAGCGTAAGAAATACAAGGAAACAAACCAATTAGCCCTTCTAGTAAGTGTCGAGGATGCCAGGGACATGTGGTTAAGTTACATAATGATGAGAAAGTCAAAAGAGGTACCATTCTAAAGCTGGAGAAACAAGGTCATTGCCTTGGGGATTTGGCTTTATCTTCAAGTAGGCTGTTTTTCATGGGCCCTGTGGAAGCTTTAGTGTCTTGGGTATTTGTCCTTAATAACAAATAAAGTGAAAAGTAAGGCACTAACCTAAACTAGACTCAATATGACCAAAGATTTTTCTAGAAATGCTATTTTCAAAGTGTTAATATTCTGCAACTTTGTCTCTTCTAGTCTGATCTGAGTCACTTGAGGACGTCCTAGAAATTGTATTCTGTTGCAACTAGGAACAGCATTTCTAGTTCTAGTTACAAGAGTTTCTTCTTACAAAGTCCATGAGATGAAGTACAATACCCATAGTGACAGAAGATTAGACTCAGAATTAAGTTTGACTTTGAGTTAAATCTCAGAGTCAGGTAGAACACCGACTCTGACTTTATGCCATCAACAACAGTATCTTCCAGCACAAAGGTGAGAGCTATTAAATATTCCAGGTTCTAGTCACTTCTGTCCTTTTTCTTCTTCTATGAGGGGACATTACACTATTGACTTCAAAACAGTAGACTGTGAGAAGTTTGGAAGTCTTTAAATTACATGCTCATCTTACCTTGTCCATGAGCATTTGTATCCAGGTCAAGGCTAATAGATGCCTGAGGCAGTGTCACCAAAGTGGACTTGACCTATGACCTCCTTCCCACTCACGGCCACAAGTTGTTCATGGTGCATACCAAAAAAAGGGAATATTTTCTGTATGGCACCAAGCATGCATCAATGCCAGTTCTTCTATCCTGCTGGACAGAATCTTCTACTTCCACAGGCTATGCAGTCATCTGGTTCCTAAGTGTGGTCCTTTATTTTCATCATAGTTTTTGAAGGTGGCCATGAAAGACTTTAACACCTTCTTATAGATTGTCCGCAACCTGAGATGAATAGTCAAAGTGACCCCATATTAGAGGAGAGACTACATTTCTGGACTTCCTGCTGTCATTCTGACTGATCTGCTGGCTTCATTACTAGCCTTCCCTTTACTAACTCTGTTCATGCTTCCAGTGGGGTTGTACACATTCACAGTAATAATGGTTCTTTCACTGATACTTCCCTTGGCTCTTCTCTCACACACTGAACCACTATGGAAAAGCTGTGGCTACTCAAGAGAACCTCAGGAATAACCCAGTGTACCAGGCAGGCGTATGGTATATACCTCTGGACCCTAAAGAACAGTAATAAAGAGAAGAACATTCTAAGGAAAGGTCAAGTGGGTCAAAATAAGAATGGCTGAAATCCATTTTCAACCATAAGACTCTTTTGAGTCTTTGCATTTGGGAAATCTGAGGAAGCCTTGACTGCCCTCATGCTGGGCATTAGACCTGGGTCTGAGGTTGTGTCTACCACATCCAAGCCATTCTCAACATGCCTTCCTGATGTGTCTCAGGACTCTGAGTAGACTTTGTCTGCTGTAGACACAGGAATAGCCTATGGGATTCATCTTGACAACCGGAAGGGATTAGAGGGGAACATCTCAAAGTGGAATGAATCTTTGGGCCCCTTATATGCCATCAAGAGATCAACATAGATAACTGTATTTTTATAAGTGCATCAATGACTGCATGGCTAACCTCAGGCTTAGCATTTAGAATGAAATACCTCTTCCTAGAGGCTCTTTTGCATGTTGAAAAGAATTGCTTAAAATAATTCTTTAGAGTCTTATTTTTTTTCTGGACACCAATGTTTTAATGCTTTGCTTAGTGCTAAAAAAATGATATCTCCATGATAAAAAATTTCTGGTAAAATCGTTACTCATCCAAGTCAAAATGGAAACAGAGTTGAGGACAATCTCTTTATGTTGGGGAAAGAGATGTCTGATGTGTATTATAATAGTCAGACATAATGCTTTCCAGATCTTTTCAAGACACTTGGACCTTTCGGAGTTGTCCTTTTCAGAAACAAGTTAAGAATCACAACATGGCATCTGGGCTCCAAGGATGAGCATATATGTATATAACTGGAGATAGAGCCAGGTGGAAGTCTTATTAGATCATCTTTTACAACATAGCCTGAAGTCACACAGCATAGCTTTCCCCATATTCTGTTCATTAATGCAGTACAACATCATGTTCAGGGGAGAGCAAAAAAATTCATCTCTCAATGAGAGGTCAAACTGAGTAAAAAGTGTATGGTATATATGTATGTATATATCTGTCTGTCTGTCTGTCTGTCTATCTGTCATCTGTTATCTCTCTACCTGTGCAGCCATCTTTGGAAAATACAATCTGCAATGCATTTCTTTAGTAAGTTACCTAAAGATGCTGTTCCTTTGTAATAAAGTGATCAATTAGTTAGGAACATTTTTTCTACACATTCTGAGATACTGAGCATGTATACAGAGGTAGAGAAAATTACAAAAGATATAGAAGTGACTTGACTTAAGAACTTACTCAATTCAAATGGCAAACATGTATATTAAAAGGAAAAAACACAATCATTATTTTTCCCACCACAAGCAAAAAAGCAATAAGAAAGAGAGGAAAGGACTCATATTTATGACAGTGTCATGCTTATCAGTTACAGAAATTTTTTTACACACATCGTCCAATTACATCTTTATGAGAAATCATATATTTATATGAATATACCTTTTCTTAACATGCTAGTTTTTGGAGTTAGATAGTCTTGGGGATAATAGAATTAATCATAATAGAATGGTTAGCCTAGAAAAATTTCATCAGAGAGGATTATTTAGCAGGATTCCATAGGAACAAAAAAGGACTTGAAGAGAGGCGTTTAAAAGATTTTTTCTGAGAAGAAATGATAGGATTAAAAATTTAGAAAATAGTTCAGTGTCAGGGAGAAGCAGGGAAATGCAAACATGTCAGCTAGTAGGAGCAGAAACATAGAAACCAATGTGTAAAGAGGGAAGATGGTTAAATGCAGGCCTGTTCCTGATGAGGAGGTAAATGAAGGTCTGAGGCAGTTGAACATCCTTAAAGGACCATCCAGGATCCTTAAAGGATCTGATCAGAGTGGTCTTTGAGGGAAGAAGTATTTTTTCTGATGAATGTAGGTCAGATTGAAATGGGAAGGTGGAAGCCCCTTTTTCCCAGATTCAAGAGTTAGTTATTAGGGAATTTAGATGTATCATTCTGACTGAAGAAATGGTGAAAATGAGCTTCACAACTGGGAAATATCACAAAGGACCCAAGAAGTGGACGTTGAATGGAATGCTCTTTGCTTTTGAGCATACTTGAAGCTTCTGAAATCAAGATTTCCTTATATTCCAGGAGAGACACAAGGATTATAGATCATAGCTATCATTTGACATTTGTTGCTAGATTACCCAATCACGCATGCTCTTGAGGGCAAAGACTTCCTCCCATGTATCACAGTGCTTAGCCTATGAAAGGAGTTGATGGATGCTTTGGGTTGGGTTACCCCAGGAGAAGACTAAGGCCAAGATTTACATTCACATCATTTATTTAGCAGGTAAACCCACTCCATACAGATTGGAGAAAAGTTAAAGGTGTTACATCAAGAGAGTTACCTCTATAGACAGCAGCTGGAACCCACTTTTGCTGGGCAATTCTGGGAGACATCCAAAAGTTATCCAAATTGAGGGGGAAAGAAGGTAGAGTATTAACTGCGTCCGCCCCCCCAAGTCTCCCTTCCCCTCATTATTGGTCAGAGCTGTTGCTGGGTATTAGTGTTTCCGTATTTCTGCATTATCTTGCTGTGGCTGGAATAACTCCCTCAGGCAGAATCAGGGAGCAGACTTGCAGGTGTGTCGATGTGAATGCACCCTAAGGTATTGGCCGGCATACCTCTGTTAAAATAAACACGGAGAGAACAAGAAAACATAAAAAAACATGCATAGACCCTTAGTGCTTCTCGTCCATCATTTCCTTCTAGAACACACATGCTTTTGACTTTCTGTGCAGGCCCACCCTTCCCGCCTCTCAAGGTGCCTTCATGTTACTTCTCTGTCCTTGAGAGTGTTTACAACATCTCCCAATTTAGTCTCATTTGCAAATTTAATTAACAGGCTATTTACCCCTCTTCCGGATCATTAATGAAGATATTAAATAAGACCAGATCAAACATCAATCCCTGCAGCCCCCTTTCCCTCCCCTGCCGCCCCCTCCCCTACTCTCATGTTTTTACAACTCACTGACCACGTACTGTCACATTGGCCCAGGGGGGCTTCAAGCCATTTCTTGGTCCTTGTCACAAGTCATAACCAAGACAATCTGAGTGAATTTATCAAACAACAGTTAATGAGACACTGCCTTAAATATGCTACTCTGATCACACAGCATTAGCTACATTTCCTTTGCCCAACTAATTTTTCAGTTCTTTCAGCAAATAGTTTCCTGAGGCAAGCATTCAAACAAATTTTAATAAATCCCAGAATTGGTATGTAGATTTTATTTCTTTTTTTTTGTAGAGGAAAAAGAAATCCCAATTATTTTTTAAAATGTCACTTACTTTGCACCCACATTTCTTTGAGAGGCATGAAACCAGATAGTTACATTTTATAGACGGGGTTGAGGATATTCCAGCCAATATATGAGTCCTAGACACTGACAGATTCCAATCTCCACCTATTTTTAGCACACTGGGAGGCCTTTCAAAACCTCTCCGCGGACACACAGGGCTCGGTGCGAGCTATCTAAGTGGTAACATGTGAGTTCATCATAAGGAACAATGAATCGCCCCAGTTTTAATCCATCACACACTCTTTTTTACTCTCCATAAATGGAGCAAGAAATTACAAAAAGAATAGGTCATTAAGGTGCTCCAGTGCTGAGCCTTTATGGACTTACAGAATTTGTGAGTTAGGAAGGACTTCAGAAATTGTCAGTCTGGGTCATGCTACTCTGGAGCACAAGGCCGTCTTGAAATTGTGTGCACATTTCTGTACTGGTGGCTTAGTCT
This sequence comes from Solenodon paradoxus, assembly GCA_004363575.1. Lineage (NCBI taxonomy): Eukaryota > Metazoa > Chordata > Mammalia > Eulipotyphla > Solenodontidae > Solenodon > Solenodon paradoxus. The sequence continues at coordinate 60,712 of RJWH01003187.1, read as the reverse complement.
CCCTTTCTGTGTCTTTGACCCTCCCAGCTTCTGTGAACATGCTGATGGTTGTTTTCACCATAACCCAGTCTATGGGGAACACAGAGGGAATTCTTAGAAAATACACAATTTTTCTAATTTCGAATTGAAGTTCCTCCATCTGGAATTGTACTCATTTGGTTTTCTCTGGCTTCTGTAACGACTAGGAAGCCATCAGTTCTCATTTCCACACGACACGCTCTTGGGCAGCCTCTCTGGCCTCCCAAAAGCCCCTTCAGCAGCGACACCTTTATTCTTGCAACAGGTGCAAGTTGGATGCGGTTTCAGTCACTCCGCTAACCTGGCTGAACTACGGGATGTCTTCAGTTTCTAACATCCTTCTTCATGAGTCAGTCCTGCTAATAACTCTTTAATCTGTAAATGTGCGCTTGATTTTTGAAGCTTTTAAAAGAATCAAGCAAGCAATCAGAATGAATACCCCTTAATGTGCTGTAGAAATACTTGCATATCAAACATGAAGAAGGCAAGACAAGGTCTGGAGAGATTTGGGAATAGACGAGTTTGTGTAAGTTGAAGGAGCGGGAAGCCCTGGGATGGAGTCTCTGTTTTTGGAGCTCTCACCAGGATGACATGGTTTTAAAAGGTGAGCACGGACATTGAAAACAGTGGTTCTCAAGTGTAGAAAATCCTGTGGACATCTTACCATAGACGAAGTCAGTGGGACCACACTCCAGTAGTGGTCATTGTATTTGTATGTATTTTATTTTTGGTGTGATTGTCTCAGCGAAGCAATAAAAAGGATTAATTTGATTATATCTCAGCTCGAATCTGTGTGTCTTTTTGACACTTACGTGATTCAGCGGGAGGGACAAACACAGCTCTTGTGCTGGCTGCTGAAGTTTGGTCACCTCGAGGAGAGGGGCTTGTGAGACGGACTGTGAACGGATCCAGCCACTTTTCCACGGAGCGCTGTGTTCACTTGCAAGGCTGACTGGCAGAAAAAACTAGAGCTGTTCAGATCTGGGTATTTGGCAGACGCTTTCTCAAAAATAAAAAAAAAATAAAAAAAACGAACCTGTCACTTCAAGGGAAACAACTGACAGTATTCTGGTCTATGATAAAAATTTGAGCTTTCAAGTGAAAATGAGAATTTTGGAAAACTTCTAACTACCACCGTGAGCTTGACAGCTTCACAATACTTAAAGACTTTTACGATGAGATTGGTGATATTATTAACAAATGCGATTTTTTGGTATTGTACAGTTAAATGTGTCAACATTTGGAAGATCTACATACCTCGGGGCAACAATATTTTCCTAGTAATTGATGTTGGAAATAAAAACTCGTGCATAGGCACCTGATCCATTCAGTGCGCCACATAGACTGACTGATTTCAACGTGAAAGATGATAAACACATAGAATTTCCCTGCTATATTACCACTGACCTTTAATAAACTACCATTTTTGAGTGTTATGTGGTGTCAAAGGAGAAAATCCATATTTTTCTGCAAAGGCTATGAAAATACTTCACCATTTTCCAACTATAGATCTGTGTGAAGCCAACTATTTTTAATTTATCTCAACTCATACAACATATCTTAGCACACTGAATGCAGAAGCAGGTTGATAATCCAACTATCTCCCATTAAATTAAATACTAAAGAGATGTGCAAAAATACAGAAACAGTGAGATTCTCCCCACTACTTTTGCTTTGTTTTGAAAAGTATGTTTTCATAAAGATGTTATCTATGCGAACATGTAAAGGATTATGATTGTTATTTTTTTCAATGCATTGATAAAGAAATATTTTTAAATTTCAGAATTAATTTCAAATATGATAAGGCCTGAGAAATATAACTTAGGAGTATTAGCAAAAGATTATTGGCATCCTAAATAATTTTTTTTAAAGTGTCAAGGGTCTTGGTACGGAAAAGTTTGGGATTTATTAAATTAAAACAAGAGCGAGTGATAAATGGATAACCAAATAAAAGCAGGGAATAAATGAATTAGAAATGGATGTGGTCAGGAGAAAAGGTAAAAGGTAGGAAGAAAGTGATGGTTGGTCTACAAAGAGCACTGAGGGAGGACAGACAAAATTTAGGACCAAGTCCAAGAAAATAGCTCAAAGGTTTGAAAATCAAAATCTTCTAGATACGAAGCAGAAGAACTTGCATTAAGAGCTTCAAAAATGAGAACACATTAATGTAATTATTAAACTGCCTATTCCCCTTTATACTAATGATTGAATGGACTACAACAACAGTTTGGGGGTCAGAGTCATACAGATGAAATAAAATTATATCAGTGAAAATTTCTTTTGGATTACTGAGATTTATTTAGTAAAATGATAATGTTTTCATTTATTGGGTAGAATCCATGTGCAAGGTGCTTTGTAAATTTATTGATCTCTTTTTTACATGTCTCATTTTTTTCTTTATAGCTTTATTGACATATAATTGACAAATAAAATTATATTTAAAGTATACAACATGGTAATTTGATATATGTATATGCTATGAAATGATTAGTATAATCAAGTCAATATCTTCACCACCTCATATTGTGTGTGTGTGTATGTGTGTGTGTGTGTGTGTGTGTGTGTGTATGCTTCTGATCTACTCTCAGTAAATTTCAAGTATACACTCCAGTATGATTACTTGCAGTTACCATTAGATCCTCAGAACTTTATTCATCTTATAACTGAAAGCGTGTAACTTTTAAACAGTATCTCCTCATGTCCCCTACCCTTACTTTCAGAAACCACCATTCTACTGTTTCTGTAGGTTTGACTTTTTTTTTTTTTTTTTTAGATTCTACATATAAGTTATACTCTACAGTATTTATCTTCGGCTTATTTTTCTTAGCATAATGCCCTCCAAGTTCATTCACATTGTGGAGAATAGCAGGATTTTCTTTTTTATTATGATTGAATAATATCCCACTATGAGTCTATCTACCTACCTACCATCTGTCTACCTCTGATCTGTCTATGTAACATTTTATTTATCCATATATCTATCCATAGTTATCAGTAGACATTTAGGTTGTTTCTGTATCTTGGCTATGGTGAAAAATCCTGCAGTGAATATGGGAGTGCGGATATTTTTTCAGGTTAGTGATTTCATTTCCTTTGGCTACTGTACTTGGGACAGGGATTGCTTAACTAGATGGTAGTTTCTTATCATTTTTTGAGGAAACTTCATGCTGTTTTTCATAATGGCTGTACCAACATACATTTCCATTGTAAACCAGGATTCCTTTCCTCTACATTCTCACAGGTTTTTGCTTTTGTTCGTCTTTTTGATAACAGATTTTCTCATAGGTAGGAGGAAACTTCTCTATGGTGCCTTCCACTGATAACCTTCTAACTAACCTTTTCACTTCCATACTTGACGTTTGGCCTCTGCCCTTAAAACTAGGAATCTATTTCTTTCAGTATTTTTCTTTGAGTAAAGCATATGAAGATTTTGTAAACCTTGTTGTTTTCCTTTATGATGCACAAATCTGTGACATTCCTGACTTGACTGCCCCCACTCAATATCCTTTCTTTCAGTTATTTATTAGTGCTTCCAATAACCATTTCTTCCAGTCTCATCCTTGGTGAAGTAGTAAAAGTAACCTATATGGGGAGATTGACTTCCTACTATTCTCAGTCTAATCGAGAACATTCGGCAATCTGGGTGATCAGTGACTTGGGGGTGTGAGCTGGGCACACTTGGGGTCAGCGCCCACTATCTCTCAGCACAAAGCACCCACCTCACCACCACCATTTGTCTTTCTTTCTTTTTTTTTTAAACCATGTATTCAGTACCTCACAAAGATTCCCTTGTTTAATTCTTATAATGACCCTCTTTCAGTCTTCCAGCTGGAGAAACTATCCACAGAAAAGCTAACAAACTCCAGAAATTCAGCAAGAATCAGTGGTAGAACTGGTATTTGAACTTACACATGTGTGACTCCCAGACCTGCCTTCTCCACTTTCTCTATGGATATTTTAGATACAGAATCAAGTTTCAACTTGTGGCATGTTTCGGCAGTGGCATAGTAATTTTAGCCCTGTAACTATTTATGCTATGAATTTGATATTACATAGAAGAAAGTAAGAAACTGTCCATGGAAAATATTGTAAAATTAAATTAATTAAACAATAAATGAAACAGAATCACCACAAGGTACTCTCTGAGAGCATTTCTAGTGGCTTCTTAAATGATCTATTGAATACCAGAAAAATGTCAAGAATTCATGGATATAGCACAGAAGCTCTTAGTTCAATTTCCTCATCTTTAGAAAAAGGAAGTTGCAGTTCCACATCTCAGATTCCTTTTCTGCTTTCAGCCTTCATAAACTCACTCATTTTTAGTTTACTGGCCCAAGATATAAAGTTAAGTACCTCACCTGCTTACCAGCATCTCCACTCAGTTACTGCTATGGGCTTTGACTGAAATTACGGACACATGCTTCGGTGGAAGAACTAACTTTTTGATTTGTATTTGATGTTAACGGAGATTGTTTAATTCAATTTACTTTAAATTTTATCTTATTATAAGTAAAAAATCAAGCAGAACCCTTGTGTATATGGTAAAAGAATGTATATAGTAGAGAATTTGTGCTGTTAAAAAACAAGAGAGAAGGACGGAGGGAGGGAGAGAGAGAGAGAGAACTCTCAAACTTCACATGACCAAATCTTCCTTAAGACACACATGGAATCTCTTACGTTACATTTGTATTAAATTAACTTGGGTGGTCTGAGCGTCATCAAGCATGCAGAAAGGGTTCCCATAAAAAGCTAATTTAAGAAAGTCATTAGGGCATTGACAATAGAAGCAACCTGTTCCCTTGTTGTCAATGTGTTTTCTTTTAGGGAAACTTACTCTTTCCTGCCCATGCTGAAAATATCTACAGCTCTCCAAGAGTTCAGCCTTAACATCTTCCTGGGCGGCTCCAAATGGCTGCCATTTTTACCATGTGTGCAGTGATATTGTCTCTGTATGCCTTTCAAATAGTATAATGACTAAAATACCATCGGGTAGACTTGTGTGTGTGTGTGTGTGTGTGTGTGTGTGTGTGGTGTGTGTTAAAAATGGGAAGCCCTTAGAAGTTATCTTCTTCTTTACTATTTGAACAATTGAATTGTTCATTACAAAACAAAGAGAATTTTGTTTATCAAATTGCTCTCTAAATGTCTAAGGGATAGTACTGAATTAAGATGATGAAACAGTAGAGACAGTGTGAATGCTGGCCTGTTTTAAGAGGCGGAGAAGGGAAGAGGAAAAGAGAGGTGGTGGGGGTGGGGGCACAGGGTCGTTGGAGGGCATGCTTGCCCAGGACAATTGCCACTCAGCAGGTGGAGCCCACTGTTTTGCCTCCAGAATGGATAACGATGCTGATCTCGGCTAGAATTTACATGAGGCTTATTAAAACAAAATAAATCTCTTAATATATAGTTTGCCTCTTAAGACACACTTGAAAGACCTTGGAAATTAGGTTGGTCTACAGGACCAAAACACATATTCTTGATTCCATCTAGGTCACTTCTAAATGGTCCATCCAGGTAAAGTATTGAACTTTGTACCATTTTTACTCTATTAATTCTGTCAATCTGTATCAAATACCTACCGAAGGAAGTATTTCATTGTGAATTTTGTGCCAGGTGCTAGAACTCTCCTCAGCCTGAGTCCCTGTTCGTGTTGACTATTAGCAGTGTGTGCCCCTTCCAAGGTCTATAATAGGAAAGGAAGTCTTTTGTTTATTAGTATCCAACACCCACTTGACAATTACTCAGAGCTAGGCACTGTTCTGAGCGTTCACTTCTTCTAAATTCATTTGCAATCGCAGTCCTGTGATGTATAGACGTAATCCTATGATTATTTCCATGTGACGGAAAAGTGAGGCACAGAGAGGTGAAGTTACTTGCTCATGGTAGCTTGCAAGTGGTGAGACTGGAGTTTGAACTTTCGCAGTTTGTGTCCAGTGTCCACGTTCTTCACACCTGGGACTGGGGTTATTTTTGAGTGAAGTTCCCGCATTGCATGGTTTCAAGGGTGACGAATAGGACCTTGATGCCACCATCTTGGTCACTGGCTGCTCCTCCAAATGAGAAGTTTGTGCTGATCTTATTAGGGACCAATGCTTCGGGCACTCTGTCTCGTTAGGGGGTTTACCTGGGGGCAGCTTAGCGTATGCATTCTGCCTCCTCCACTTCTGATTCTGTCGTGGGGCTAAGGCCTGGGAATATGCATGTATGAGTGCTTTATCTCAACCTCAGGGCCCATCAGGCAATCCACAGCCATCGGAGAGACTGACAGCATTATAATGACAGGCTCTCAAGGCCTACCTTTCCAGTAGCTTCCACTGGGTTTCCTGAGGGGCAGCCTGCGTAATGCACAGAACAATTGCTTTGTGGATCTAAAAGCTAAATTCTGTTCTGTTTAGCCTTTTTCATTTAACCCTTCCAAACTCAACTGTTTTCATGCACCAAATAGGAAAAAAATCCCCCTTTTTGCCTGTCTCAACAGCGTGTTATGACAGAGCTTTGAAAACTCCAAGGTGCTATACAAATATGACATTAGTATTCATTGTTGTTTTTCCTGCTTATCACAAGTACCGTCAACTTCACATATGCACTGTTAATAGCTCGCTTTCAAATTGTGTTGACATTTTAGGTGATTCTTAATGGACTTCAGTGTATTTTGTTTGGGGGCTCCGTACAGCTATATCTGACTAGCACGGGGAGTAACAGGATGAGGGGAGAAAAGTCCCAGAGGAAAGAGACTGGAAGATGCTGCTTTTAGTAAGGGGTGTGAGAGGCAGCTATGGAAGGTCAAGAGCAGGTCAGAGGTCAAGACAGAGTTGGATTGAGAGAGGTACCCAGACCAGAGCCTTGGAAATGAGAGGTTCAGATCTGGAACTGGGGTTTTAGGCCTGGAATGAGGCTGAAGTTTCTGGGAGACGGGTATGTCTTACGCCCCTTCTGCCCAGGGCTCCTTCTGGTAATGGTCTATGCCAGTCACTGGGGAGAGTGGCTGCCACATCGGGGAGAAAAAGGTGGTTACCGTCAGCAGGCTGACTTGGCGTCAGGAGGGAATCACTGAGAGGCTGATACAAAGCTTCCATTTGATTATTTTTAAATATCACAAACCAGGCTAAAGCGATGCCGCGCCACAGGTACTGAGAGACCATCCACATGTAGGTGAAAGTGACCACACTCGTGTGTAAGAGTATAACCGGAAGTGGATGTCTGCTTCTGAATTGCTGTGGAATATTTGAAAATGATGTAGTCTTGAGTCTTTTAAGCAATTTCTTTATATTCTTTATGCTAAGAGGAAAAAAAAGTGTTAATATTAAGTTATTATAAAGAGAAATTCCAGGAGAATCTTAGTCTAATTTTTGTTTTAGAAATAGCTGGATTACTATTCCCTTTCTTTAGGTGCAGACAGGAATGAAGGTGACTAGGTCGGCAGGCAGCAGGAAATAGAGGAGGAAGAAGCATTTATTTATTTTTGCTTAGTTGCTCATCATCTTGGTTGATCCCCCAGCCCTGGTTTGCAAACCTGGGTTCCTGGGACTCATGAAGGCTGCGCTCTGCGGGCTTAACCCCTGAGCCACCATGGTGTGGCCACTGTCGCTTCTGAAAGCCCTTTCTGCTCAACTATAGAACAGTTGTTTTTCACATGGCTGTGAAAAAAAGTCGTTGTGTTCAAGAGAATGTTAATTTAGAAAGAAATTGTTTTCTAAAATCCTACACCTTCCTTAAAGAAGTAGAAAACCAACCCAAAGTTGCATTGTGTGCATAACCAGGTGCTTGACAAGTGGCAGACTAGCACTTCCTTCAAAAGATCCAAGCTGGCAAATCAAGACTTAGAGGAAGGGGCTTCTGGGGGTGAGGGGCCTTCCCCTGAGACATTACACTAACAGGCCCCCAGACTTTAATCTGGTCGTAAAGGTAGAGTGGTGGCGAGCAGGAGAGAACAGGCAGTGGACCGAGGTCCTTTGCGGAGCACAGCTCCCTGCAAGGAGGGGCCGGAACCCATGTCCAGATGGGTCGATGGCTGTAGAACTGAAGGACAATGAAAAAGCAGCTGCCAAATGCCTCTGCCGACTACTTAGTGGAAGCAAAGGCCATTTGTTACACCGCGTGGTCAGTTGCGGTGGCTACGGGGAAGACGGGCACTTTGGTCTCCACTAATCTCCCAGTTATTTGAGATATTTATATAATTGAAATCAAAACATTGTGCTTGCCACTCAGGTTTGCTTACACGTCAGCAACTTAGACATGTCTTTCTGCACAGTCACACCCCGAAGTTCTTAGCCCGCCTCCAACCCCCAGACATTTGGAAGCTCATAGCAGAAAAAACTCGGCCAAGTAAGGAAGTGCACTTCATCCTTGCTTCCTCTGCATTGTCCTTCCCATAGCAGCTGCCTGCTCACCCACGAAGACCCTGCCCTTGAGCCTTGCCCTTGCCCCATCCTCTGCTCCTTAGTCACCGCTTCCCTTCCTGCGTCCCTTCCTGCAGACTGCAGCAGTCAGCTGGATGTCTCTAGGGTCAAAGCCATAGAGCGTGCACAGTAAGGCACAAATGCCTATTAGAAGTTGAATGTGAAGAGCTTGCTGCTGGAAATGAGATGCTCAGGCAACCAAAAGAAGGCATCTCAAGAAAGAAGCAGGGGTGGGATTGGCAGGAAGGAGAGAGAGGGAGGGAGGGAAGGAAGGAGGGAGGGACAGAGAGAGGTAGTTTTGTCTCCTTTTGATATATCTGAAGCTGGCACTATATGATATTACTGGATCAAAGGTTTGCACATGGTGCCTAGTCATTTCAGAGACATAATCAGTCATTTACACCACTAACTGATTTGCGCTCTCTGATATAGAGCCTGAAAAGGAGGTGACTCCCCCTGTAAACTACTGTGACCCTAGTACAACCCTGTAAACAGAGAATAACTCAGCTTGTTAAATATATACCTTTTTTTTCAAATTATGAAAGTGACTTTTGAGGCAACTATGTGAAATATTTCAGGTGTAAGGTTAGTATCCTTTTGGATGTGTGCATGACCTCGCTTGTTTTTAATGGCAAATAGCTCAGAGTTCCTCATCTCTGGGAAGCCAGTCTGTTATGGTATTAAAACATATGCTTCTACTTATTTCATTTGCTTTCTTGGAACATTGGGTGAAATCGGTAGCATTTATAAGTGACTATAGAGCTGTATGGTGCTACCTTTATGATTTTGGCTTTTTGTTCTTTCATATAAAAGTAGTGTATTATTCTGAGTATCCAGGGTTTCCTAAACGGAGTTACATGCTCAGTTAACTCACTCATTCCTTCAATGCAGAGCATCGTTCCCATGCCATTGCTAGTGTTAAGAATTTTCCGTAGGCAAGGGAAAGATTTATAAAGCCCAGTCCCTCCCACCAAGTGTGAATCTTCGTGTTCAGGTTCAGAGTTCTAGCAAACAAACAATATAATACTAATATATGTAAAAACATTAATTTGTAGTGTTTACAATTTAAAGGATATTAATAGACTTCACCTCAGTATTAATAGAATGACATTTCAGTTTTATAACCACTATTTTTTCATTATTTTTGATTTTTAAGACCTGAAACATTCTTAGAAACAAAATTTCTTCACATATTGAAACTTTTTGGTAATTTCCTGCTTTTGAACACTTCCACTCAGATGAATATTAAAGTGTTAAATGAGAGAAAGAAATAGAAAGATTTTAGGCTGAAGAATTATAGAGCTAGGGAGAAAATGTTGCCATTCCAGAATTCAATAGTCTAAATTCCAGTCCATTAAATTAATATTAAAGTGGAATGAAGTGAAAAAACTAGATCGCTTTACACTATTTTCATCTGGTCAAATTCCTCCCAGAATTCCTGTTACCATGAATATTTAGCTTTCCTGGACTCAGGAATCAATCTGATTTTTACCTTGAGGAAACACATACCATATATGTCCTGAAAAACACAAATGCAAATTCAATGATACCCCCTACTATTGAACCCACCTATATTGAATCCCTGTGTATAGCAATCAAATTGGAAATCCAGGTCTATTACACACGCATGTAATATTTCTAGAGTATATCAAATTCCATCCTATATCAAATTTTTTCCTTGGGTTCCTAGAAATTTAATATAAGCAAGTTTCACTCTATTTGAAAAGGACATGATGCAATATAATGTGTTTTTCAATGAATAGAATTCTTGGTAATTCAATTTATGTTCAGACCTTCTTAAAGGCAACTCACTTCCTAAAGGCCTCACATCAGAGTTCAGTTCTGAGAATCTTACTGGGCAACATTCCTTTTGGCATGAAAGACTGAAGGAAAATCAGAAAGAATTTTGGTGATTCAAATGCAATGATTTAAAAAATAAGCAGAGTACATCCCGGTCAAGTAGAGAGGGGTGATATATTTGGAAAGTTGTTGATGTAGGTTTATAATGTCTGACTGTCTTCTGAGCAGGGAGATAGATTCTCCTTGGTGAAGTATGAGCCTTATTCTCTTCATATCCCCAGAAGCATCCTCTCCTTTCCTGAGCCCACTAAGCAAATGGTTAGGAAGACTTGATTAGGCTGAATTAATAAGTCTACTGATGACAGGGCCGTGGTTGTAGGCATAAAGAAAACCTTGCAGGTTATTACCTTCTGCTGTCATGGACCCAATGTATGTTTTTGGTTTTTTTTTTCTTCTTTCTCTGCCTGTAGTTTGAAGTTTCTTTCAGTAATCCAAAATCCTTAGATTATATTGATTTGCATCTTCATCCAGTGTTCCTTTTTAATTTTTTTAGATAACCAATCTTAGATGCTAGTCGGTTTTCATTTTATACATCTATATATCATATAGCTCTGATTAGAGTTATGGTTAAATAAAATATACTGTTCTATGCTATATTCAGTATCCCCTCAAGTAATAAACCAAGTTTGCTAAAAATGATATGCACTCATTAAAGAAATTCCATTTAAAATCTTGGAAAGCCTACATTAAGAATACTTTCTCATATTGCTCTGTCAATCTTTCCTGCACCTGTTAACATGTTTAGAAAATGGCTTTTTATAATTCACTCATCTTATTGCAAGTGGAAAAAGATTCACAAAAGTAATTCCAATTATTCAAATTGTTTTGTAAAACATAAAATTAAGAACATATTCTATAATAAGCACTAATAGACTTAGCAGCTAGATATAAATAAAATATAGGTTATTAAAGTATTCTAATATGATGGGAAGGAGTTATAGACTCCTATGATTAGCCTTGCTGAATGTAAACAGTTTCTGGGATAGTTTTCACTATTTTTAGTGCTTGAAATTTTGATGCTTTCTTGGTTATACCAATAGAAATAGTATGGCTTCCATCATTACACTTCTTGTTTTTTAACTCTCCACTGCATAATAAACCTATGAACTCCATTAACTGTAATTGGTATGCATGCAAGGATGTAAAGGTCTTTCCTTGGCCCTCTCACTGCCTCAAACAAGAATCCAAAATGAGTATGACGCCAGGTCCCATGCAGGCAATCAGGGACGCCATTTTTCATTTGAAAAGAAGTCTTCTCCAATAATAGAAATGCCGAGAGAGGTTATTACAATAATAAATGGGTTGGCAGAGTGATTTATGCTTGAAACAAATGTACCTTCTGATGGAATTCTCTTTAATTCCTTATAAATCCTGGGCTTAGTGGACATGGTTGGATTCTGGGACTCCGTCAGTGGAATGTTCACAGTACTTTGAATTCACTTGGTTCATTTCTTGTGGACCAAACAGCTGTTTTTGATAGTCTTCTCGGCAGGTATCTGTTTGGGGATTAGTGATGCTTCATATGGTCGTACATCATAAGACATGGATGTGTAATTACATTAACTATGCTTCATCTCTTTGGATTTACTTATCCCAAATCGCTGATAATGGAGCCATTCAATAATCCTCCATAAACTGGTTTACTTCTTTAAAAGCAACACCATCTTGTATTAACACAGTGATTTTAAGTCTTCAGGGTGCTTCTGAAATCTTCCTCAAGTTTTCTTCCTCAAGTTTCTGTGGTTATCTAAATCTGGTGTTTTTGAGTGAGAAGATTCTTTTGGAGTCCACTTCAAAATGGAAGCAGTTATGAGCATTTCTATGATCTGGATTAAATTTTGAGAAGAATTTAGAGCTTGGAAATGGTCTTACTGAATCATGGACTTTCAAGTTGTTCTTGACTTTCACCATGGGTCAGATCACTGGAGGGCACTGAGAAAGGCTTAGGAAAATAATCAACCCTGTGAGGAATACCATCATTCTTACCTGTGGATCTTTGTCATGTTTTCCTTTCTCTTAGAGTATGTGGTTGTTGGCACACCCTGATTATCTAGCCGTTTAGTTCAATGGCTGTAGTCCACAGATATCCCAAGCCCCCTGGTTCAAGACCCGGGGCTAGAGGAATGACCAAGATGAATAGCTAAATAAAATAAATACAATATTTCTTAAACAAAAAGATTATGTGGTTGTCGAAACCCAGTTGCATTCTTCTAGGTTTAGCTTAAGAAGTCTAATCAATTCTTCCCCAAGAGGAACTTCACTAACTGTCCTTAGAAATTTTGTAGTGTTTTGTAGCCTTCAAATAACCTTTCTGTTTATTTTGTCATCTCACCTCCCCATAGGTTCAAAATCCTCAACATTATACATTCTGTGAGAGTAGATTTCCAAGTCTATCCCCACTCTTTCTGGATGTTTCTTTCCCTACTCACTTCTAACAGGGGCAGGGACTGTGACAATATGTCACACAAACTATCTACCACAGTGTCTCAGACAGAGTAGATGCTTAATAAATGTGTCTTGAGTTAAATTACATTTAATTTAATGAAATGAATGATAGTTGAAAAAATGATTTTATTGAATCTAAAACAATGGTTGTGGTTAGGACAATTGTTTCATTGCAAAATATTGTTGGTTAAATTGTTGACTTCATTCAGTCATTCAATGAGTATTTGTTAAGTGTGCACTACATGCCAGGTGTTACCCTACTCATGGAGGATACAGTCATGAACAGATAAGTAGATTCCGGCTATCATTTTAGTGGGAAAAATAGAATAAATAAGGAGACAAACAAAAATGATAATTTCAGAGAATAATCAATTCTATGAAGAAAATGAAATGGGGGAAATTACGATAGAAAATGCCTGGGTCAATGAGAGGAGAGCTATTATGTGGATGAGACATCAGACCTGTTCTGTGTAGCGCTAGACATAGAGCTAGAACATGAGACATTAAAAAGGATACCCGAAAACAGCTTTCTTGTGGTCAGAGCTGTTCTAACACAGAGTTGTTGCCATCACTGGAGAAGTTCATGTCCTGGTGAGGTGACCACCTTCAAAGGGCTTTGTAGCAACTTCCTGATTTGGTGGGAAGATTGAATTACGATGCTATATAGCAAATGTATTGAAATTGATGATAATTTTCTTTATATATGAATGTAGAATTTCTCATTTTAAATGATTTAAATTTTCACAAGTATTTACAAGCATTTTGGTTCCTATAAGCCCTGAGAAGTCAACAGTTTTGTATAAATGTGTGTGTGTGTGTGTGTGTGTGTGTGTGTGTATTTGAGATTTAATTATTTTAGAGCAATTTTAGGTTCACAACAAAACCAACAGGAAGGTACAGAATTTCCCGTGTAGCCTATGACCACACACATACATGCCCCGCTGTTATCAAATTCCCACAGAGAGGCACATTTGTCATAACTGATGACATGCATTGATACATTGTAAGCAGAGTTTACCTTAGAGTTCATTCTTGGTATTGTATATTATATGAATTTCAAACGTTTGATATCAATACAAATTTATGATATAAATCCATAATTATGGTTTCAACAAATTATACTTTTGAACACATATTAGTATTTTTTTTTTAAAGGAAATGTACAGGCAGTAATGAAGGCGAGTAGGCAGGCAGGCAGGAAGAAAGGGGAGGAAGAAACATTTCATTTTGTTTTTTATTTAGTTTTTCACGCTGGTTGTTTCCCGCAAGACCCGGGACTCAAACCCAGGGGTATATGGCCTGTGCTCCTTTGGAGGTGGTTGACCTAGTCACTACTCCACCAGGGAGCACCCACATTAAATTATTGGGTCATCTTAACTACATTTTCAGGTAGATATTATCATTCTGTTTTCTAAACTAGAATGAAAGTGAAAAAAGATGAAGTTATTTGCTCAAGAACTTAAAGAAAATTAGTGTAAGAATCCATACTCAGTCCTATGATTTGTCTAATAATTCCCACCCCAATTTGTTCAAATCAAGTGTTTTAGAGTTTGCAGTCTATAAGCATTGTTCAAAATTATATCTCTTTATTAAATGTGAATAAAGGAATGATTCATCTTTAAGATTATTTTGAATTGAGTAATTTATATTTTATTAATACCCAATTATTTAAGCTAATTTATCTCGTCAGTTCTACTATGAGCAATCATAGACCCAATGTGAAGGGTGCTATTGTCATTTTCTAGTATTATTGTATTTCTACAAAACAATACTAAGGTACAAACAGTTATTACATCTAAATTCTGTGATGAACAGGGAAATGGCCAGAGACACTCATAATAGATACTCTCTGTAAACTTTGAGAAAGCTTTTATATTGTTAACTAAACAGAAAGGCTTCAGCTAATAGAGTCACATAAATCCGAATGGATTAGAGTTTTTATTGAGTGAATGACTAGTTTTTGTAAGATTTTTTTCCCCATAATTGAAGGCTCCTACCAATTATGTTCAAATATTGTGTGAAGGAAAAGATTTCCGCCACTCTTTATGGTTACATGGAGAAAATATTTCACTTTTGTGAGAATCAGAGTAGCATTCAGCTTTTTTTAAAAAAATATTCAAGCTGGCTAATGCTGCTTTTTAAATTGGAGAGGAAATATTACAAATCTCACTTTCGTAGAGATGGAAAATAATACCATTCTTTAGAGGAAAAATGAATACACTGTTAAGCAGATCAACTACTGAGTTTTCTGAGAAATTATATAATTGAAGGAAAGGAGCTGAAGCTTCAGCAGTATTTGCTAGAAACTGGAATGCAGTCAAAGGTGGTTGAACGGGGGAATAAGAGGAAATGGAGGAGAAAGTCATGCAGTGGATAGGATTTAGTTCTGGCGGATTAGATGTGATGGTAACCAGACCTCTTTATTCAGTAATCAGCCTGATACTATATATTTTCAGAAAATAATGACTTACAGAACTCTCCTTTTTTTTTTCTCTCAATAGTAATAGGAGGTAAAAATAAGAAACACTTCGTAGAGTTGGAAACAGAGTAGAATTTAACCCAGTGATGTAAAAACCAGCATGTTTGATTATTGAAATACATCCAAAAAAGGACCCATTGCATTTAAATGACTCAAAGCTGATGTATACATTTTCATTCACTTTCCTTTAGTACTGATAAGTGATTTCAGAAGAGAGTTTTAAAAAGTGCTGTTTTGTTTCCTAGGGCTGCAAAAGCTAACAAAGTGTCACCTGTTGGGTGGTTTAGAACTAAAGAGATTCATCGTCTTAGAGTTCTGGGGGCTAGAAGTTTGAAAGTCAAGGTGTAGGTAGGGCTGTGCTTCCTCTGGAGGCACAAGGGAGGGATCCTTTCCAGCCTCTCTTCCAGGTTTTGGCAGCCTCCGCTGCTCCTGGGATTGTAGATATATCATTCTAATCAGATGACCATCTTCTCCTGCGTTTCTTCACACAGTTTGCTCTCTGTGTGTCTGTCCCTGTGTTACAGTTTCTCCTTTTTATAAGGATACCAATCTTATTGAATGAGAGCCATCCTGATGACCTCATCTTAACTTTATTACCCCTGTAAAGACCCTATTTCTAAATCAGATCACATTCTGAGGGTGTGGACTGCTACAGAATGAACGTTTGTGTCCCCCACAAATATATGCGTTGAAATCCAATCTCCAGTGGAATGGAATTGGGAGATGGGACCCTTGGGGATGATGAGGTCATGAGAGTGAAGCTCTCTTGAGTGGGATTAGTGCCCTCAGAAAATAGTACCCGGGAATGTGTTCTCCTCTTCCCCCATGTAAGGACATAGTGAGAAAATGCCATCTTAGAACCCAGAAGCTAGCTCTCCCCAGACAATGAATCTGCCAGAACCTGGATCTTGGATTTAGCCTCCCAAATGGTGAAAAATAAATCTCTGTAACTGGTGGTTTTCCCAATGTATGGTATTATGCTGCAGTAGCCCAAACAGACTAAGGTAGGAGGGTTTGGACTTCAACATATATTTTTTGTGGGGACACAATTCAATTTACAAATACCTTAAGCATTTACTTTTTTGAGAAGAGTCGCTCACTTGCAGAGAAACCACAAATCTTTCTGCTGCTTCTCATTATGGCAACTGAATGATAGTTTAACATACCACTGATTGTTATTACAAGAGTTTGGTACAGAGTATGTGCCCAGGATTTATCTTTTGACTGTCTGATCATGTGATGTGACCATTTTTCAAAGCTCTTTACAATTTTGAACAACTTCTGTCTGGTTGAAGGCTGTGTTTATTAGCTAGAGCCAGAGACAATCTCCCCTAGTGTTTTTGTCGCCTTATGAACCACTTAGCAAAGAGCACAGCTGAGCAGAGGAGACTAAGAGTGAGAGGATATGGACAAGATACTCTTTGAGAACATATCTATGACCCATAAGTGAATGTACATAGGATTCTGAATCTTTGACTCCTGGGCCCTGTAAGAGCTAGGAGGAGCACTCATGATGAATTTGCTGCTTTGTTTTTCCTGGGCTCCATCAAGGTTCCCTAAATTGTCTTCTGGTCTGTGAGATGATCAGCATGTTTGCTTGGCCTGCTGTCTGCCAGGGGAGCCCTCCCTGTTCCTTCCCTTCATTTTGCCCACTTAACTCCAACTGCCTCCAAGGCTAGTGCTCCTGATTCATTTCTGCATGATGAATTCCTCTTCTCTTATTTTGCAGCTCTGGTAAACAGTCTTTTGAGTACCTTCCACCTGTGTGTCCCACCTATGACAGACTTGTTTTATTGTTTAACTCAGAGTATTCGGGGCATAGTTTTGATTTCTCCCCAACCAGATTTTGAGCTTCCTGGGACCAGAGACAGTATTTCTCCCTATCAAACAGAGCCTGCTTATATGGTGGGAACTCCAGGAACTGATGGTTGAAACTCATTTCCCAAAGGGGATTTTCTCTGTGGTTTAGCTTCACTAATGCATGTGTTTCTTAAAATGGACTAGATGGTCCATAATAATAATAATAATAATAAGCTACATTTTCAGAGAATCTCATATTACTTCTGTTAATCATACCCAATGAATCCTTAGAACGGTCTGCCAACCTGGGAAAGGGGCATGTCAACCTCCTGACTTTATAAGTGACAATAGAGTGGGTTGTGAATCCTTGCCAAGATCCTGTGATTCTTAAATAAGTACAAAAATAATACATTGAGTACTTGATACAATTGGATGTTTTGTGGAAATCAGTGACAGAGCTGGTTTTATGACTAAATTGCTGTAGGCTAAAACAGCAGCACAAATGGACAAGTAACCAGCCAAGAGCTGGGTGAAACACCCAGAAGACTGTCAAGATGGTTAAATGTGTGTCGATACTCTCCAGTGTATGTCAGGCTCAAGGGCAAAATCAGTAGGCATTCTCCTCATTGTGATGGAAGTGCCATTTATCGACTATATATATATCCATATGCATAATTCTATGCAGTGGGATTAGAAAGGATTGAATTAGATATTTTAATTTCCTGAAGTGTGTCAGCCCTGAGACTCACATAATTGGTAATGTTGACTTGATGGTCTGCAGGAAACTGAAATAATGGAATCTTTTGGTAGTATATGAGTGACCCTGTGGATAGAGCCTGAACCTAAATGTCAGATTGAAGAATACATTCTAATTCTTTGATTATAAATGTCTTTTCCCTGAGCACAGCACCTCGCCATCTGTCTTTTGAATCTCTGCAAGGAAAACCTCAGCCTGATTCCAAACTCTCTCTCCATAATGGGAAATCTCTCTGTGTTTGATGAACCTAAGTGAAAAATGCAGCCTCATATCCATGTATTTATTAAATCTCTGGTTGCATAAAGGCCTCACTCCAAAGTAATGTTCAGAATAAATTGCTTCCATGATTGTATTGTTAGAATGCACATGTATGATTTCGTCTTTCTGCATTCTAAGATGACAATGTATCTTGGGGCATGTTAATGATGCAAATTCACACTACCTGGGCAATCAGCAACGGACACATCAGAAAATTGTGGCGATTGGCCTAAAGACTCCTGAGTTTTTATTGGTGCCAGAAGGTCTCAGAGCTTCTGCAGGGAGAGCTGGCTTGTCACTTTCTTTGTCCCCTCTTTAAGCCAGATTTTTTCTTTTTTCTTTTTTTTTTGCTCAGGGTAGGACAGTTTCCCAGTGCTGGGGGTACACCTGAGTGCTTCCTCAAGATGCCACATCTGCCCGCACAGCCGACAAACCTGCCCCTGAATCTCCCAACTGCTAAACCCACACTCTTCCTTCTCCAGCAGATAAGAATGAGAGAATGGGAGAGAATGGGAGAATGGCAGATCAGTTCCACTTCAGTCTTGGGTTTGCTGCAGTGAGGAAACGTCCCCTGTACTCACTTTGAGCACAGGTGTAGTATAGTTGTGCTGTGTGGGGTTCAAGCTGCCCTTTGACTGTGAGCATCTCAATAGTCAGAAATACCCTCCCGGGCCGTGATTTTCCTGTAGCCTAACAGGCACTGAACTTTGCTAAGTTATCTTACTTACTTTCCATGACACTCATGTGGCAAGAATATTTATGATCCCCTTTTACAGTCAGGGAAACCGAGTTTAGGCAGAGGGAGAAACATGCCAGTGAGTCTATCACAAGTAAGCAGTAAATCTGAGACTGGGACCCAGGCAGGCTGCTGTCAGAGCTGCCAGGCCAAACTGTCCCGCTCCATCTCCGAGGCAAGGGAGGGCGGTCCTGCGACTCTGCTGTTGTCTCAGGGGATCCACACCTGCTTGAGCTGTCCCTTTCTCTTGTGAAATGAAGCTAATGGGATCCCACTACACAAGGCTACTGGGAAAATTAAATGAGATATGTATCTGATGCATAGTGTTTTGCTTCAAGGTTAGCTATTTTATTGTAGCTCCGTCCCTTGATTACTTAAATGTGTGTCTCCCAGAGCATCACTAAGTTGACTGTCGAAGGGAATCTAATGGAGGAAGCCTAGCTCTTTAAATACAGTGATGTGTTGATTCCCTATGTGTGTGTTGGCCTTCAAGGTTTAAAGAAAAGAGTGCAATGTTCTTGCTTCTGGAGGGCGTTAGCAGAGCTGCTTCCAAGGATGGAACTCCAATCGTCTGACCTCCCAGTGAAGGCACAGTGGTGGGTGGGGCTCAGCATCTACATCTGAGATCAAGGAGGCTGGGATTTCAGAACCTTTGAGATCTATGAGAGCAAGGTTTTGTTAGGGCTGCTACTCAGAGTTCTTGTTGGTAAGTGGGAACCAGAGCTCCACATGCCTCAGGTTCTTTCTGCCTGATTGTGTGAGGTGAGTCTGCATCTGTCCTAAAGGCCACTTTCACTCTACGTTTTTACAAAGGGCAGTGCGCCTGGGTTGTGGAAGGGAATGGTGGAGGGGGGACATGCAGTAAAAGGGAGAGGAATGAAAATGCAGATGCATGTGGAAAGTAGGAGATGGGACTGGGCTCTGGCAGATGAGTAGGACAATGAGGAAGAGCAAATCCAAAAGACAAAGGTCAAGTATAAGAGCAGTCATAGGTGCGCCCTGGTGGAGAAGTGGTTAGGTCAGTCGCCTCCAAAGGAGCACAGGCCACATATCCCCAGAGTCCTGGGTTGGGGAGGAAACAACCGGTGGTAACAACTAAATGAAAATAAAATAAAATGTTTCTTCCTCCTCTCTGGGAAAATAGGACTCTATTATATTTGATCAAAAACACAATAAATTTTCAAGAAACAGTCTAATTCATTTATAAAAGTTATTATGTCAAAGATTATATTTCAAATCAATGGGAAAAGACTGCTTTTAGTAACTGATAGTGGAAAAGCTATATAATTATAAAATTACTAAAATTTAGCCATATTAAAATTAAGTGACCTTAAAATGTTTAAATTTCTAGTTTGCATATTGCACCTAAATTAAATTCTGCTTAAAGAGTTTTATTATAAGAAAAAAAACTATAAAATAACCAGGATAAAATTTAGGATAGTATTTTTGTCATGTTGAGGTAGAAAAAGCCTTTCTGTACCTAATAGCAGGTTAGAACTCATAAATAAAAGATAATTTAGATCATATAAGTCAGAGCATAATAAAACCTTGTATGATAAAAGGTCGTTTACAAAGAAAACAGGACTATGTAAGAGATATCCTTGAATCATACATGTCAAAAGGAATCCATAAGTTATCTTGAAGCCAATAAGGTCTTCAGGTCAATAAGAAAAAGATAAATATTCCAGTAAGAAGGTGGGGGAAAGCATAAAAATGGAAAAGTTACACAAAAGCTCTCCAATTAATACAGAAATGTGAAATAAAATACTATAAAATACTGAGATTTTGTATTGATAAATGAAAAGCAATTCAATGCTATTATAGGTGATGATGTCAGAAAGTAATGTCCTACTGTGTTTTAAGAATGTCAGTTTTGCAGTCATTCTGAGTGATAATTGGGCAAAGGTATCCTTTCATTTGCTTATTTAAATTGTAATTTTTCCTATAAAAATAAGAAAATGTATGAATAATTAAAATACCAAAAAGATAAGAAAAACACATGTAAGATGACATAAAAAGACAAAGGAGAAAAAATGAGAACATCAGAGCAAAGTGAAAACGAAGTCAAATACGTCGAAGGGGAAAGTCAGTGTCTCAAATCCATAATACGTTTATAGCGCAACTTGTATATTTATGAGAATTGAGCCATATTTGGGGATTTTGAACATTAACATTCAAAGCCAAGAAGGAAAATGGTCATTTAAAAGTTAAAAAAAATCGAGACAAATAACACAGAAAAACACAAAACAGAAAATAGTTAACCACAAGTAGAATGTTTATGAGAACTTTAAGAGGTTGCAGTGTGAGATGGTCTGATAAAATCCTCCACACCAATATCAAGGCACACAAAGACAGTGGTGAGTTTCCTTATTGTCCCATGGTTTTATTGTTCCATTGATGGTTTTATTTGTTCTGTCAAAGCACACTTTGGCACGAAGCCAAGGCAAAATTTAATAAAAGCTATTTTCAGATGCAAATCAATGCAGTAGAAGTATTCAGTTCTCTGATGGTTTTGTATGAAATCAGGGCAAATTTTAGACTAGAGAAATCAATAGGATATATATGCTTCAGGCAATACACTATAAATATTATTTTTCACAACCAAGATTTTGATGCAATGCTTTAGACAGCCCAGTAGTTCAAGGTAATCGTCTCTGGAAAAATCATGAGTGAAACTTTTTTTCTGCATAACTGGTTAAGGACCAATTCTGATGTTCTGGCACTCAATCAACAAACCTTCATATACAGCTGACATTTTCCTAAGAAAATTAAGACGTGTGACTAGGATATGTACTTAATAGATGACTGCCACTGTCTCTCTAGCGAGAATTTCATAGTGTGCGTTGGATGGCTAATGTTGAAAGAATATGTTTATAGTCTATAGATTTAGCTGTAATTCCTCCTTCTAATTGCTTTTGTTGTTGCTTGAGTATGATGTTCAAAAGAAAAGTGTCTTGCAACAAAAATGTTTATGGCATGAGCATTTTGATATCTTCTTAAAACCTGTGCAATGAATTGGTTTCACAGCCTGGCATTTTCAGAGAATGTGTGATCAAGTAGCCTCATTATTGATAAATATTTTAAAACACGTGGTATTTACCCAGAAGGTCCCAGTGGCTCAATGTGCCTCCTGCAGAAATGGCATGTAATAAAAAACTCCAGAATGAAATTTCAGAGGAAAAAAGGATACTGCACTTAAACAAAAATTCAATAAAAGAAATGTTAGAAAATCCCCAAAGCATTCCAACCAAGTTATGGATTAATTGCTTGGCACGTTTCCTTTTTTAATTCCAAGCTGCCTTTTTGTTAGCTGAGTAAACAAAGCATCTAGAATAAGTCAACTTCAGCCAACGATGACAGCCCATTAACATTATGACTGATAATAATGATAATTCCCAAAGGCTTTGACAGCGTCCACACAGAAGCTGTATTTGACCAGCAGGGACTGTGTTGAGAAAGAAGTTGTAAAAAACTCTTGTTCTCTCCGATAAAATGAAAGCGAAGTAAAGGAACAGAAAAGAACCTATGTTCTGACTTAGCTAGACTCCCACATGGCAGGTCCAGGGCCCCTTGCAAAGGGGATTTAGAGACATAGCTTGCAATCAGTCCTGTGTGGTGGAAGAAAGTGAAGAGGAATTTGTAAATCCTAAATCCAGCCGTCTTTCCAGGGCTGTTTTACCAGTGGGTTTAATGCTGGAAAGCAATTGACTGCTGCATCACAAAATTGGTAGTACACTTGTTCACGCCTCACAGAAAATGTTTTCATTAGAGATCATTTTATTTACATAATGTAGATCCTATCTTCTCCTCTACTCCCTGAATTCTGAGTTTCAAATGAGCAAGAGCTCTGCCTTCCGTATTGTTTGCAGAAGGTGTATAGTGAATATTAAATAACATTCAGTAACAAGCAAGAGGCATTTAGATTAGGTTTGTTTAAAAAGACCAACAGTAGCCATAAAATACACCGACCTTCCAAAAAAAAAAAAAAAAAGTAGTCAAAGGGAATCAAGATTTAAATGTTGGTTCTAATTATTTGATGATGTCCCCTTGTGTACGTATTACCATTCTCATGATATCGTGGATTTTCTCAAAGATACCCTGATGGAGAGATTCGTGTAAGGAAGAATTCTAATGCTTCAGGAAATCATCTCTTGAGAGGAATACCGTAGGATGAATCAATAGACAACCAACTCGGGATCTCTTTGACCTTCAAAGCCTTAAAACTGTACTCCGATATTTTAAAATGAAAACTCTGCCCCTGAGAAATCAGGTTTTATGCCTGCATTTCAGGATGGAGCATGCTGCTCGCTGGTGTGAATGTCTGAATCTGGATACTTTTCTTTTTCCCCCTCGACTGTTGTCCTCAGACCTAACTGCCGAACTATTTTAAGTCCTAATTTAACCAAGGCAAAAAAGGAGCTCTCTCAAAAAGTAAATCACTGAATTTTTCAAGCAGAGACAGTAATTAATCTAATGATTTAATTTTACAAATAGGGAAACTGAGCCCCACAAGGACGTTATATCTGTTCCAGGTCAAGCAGCTACTCAGCTGCAGATCTTTACAATCACATATTTATTATAGACTCATTAAGGCAACAGAGGCTGGGAAACATCCTTTCTTTTATAAAAAACTAATTTACCTGTCTATATGCTAGGGTTATGGTCAAGTATTTAAAAGCCACATCAATTCTAGGTTTAGGTTTAGGACTAGTTTCTCAAAAGTTGCAGATTTTTGTAAGCCTCTATGGTTCTATTCTTTGGACTTAGAAACACTTTGATGCAACTGTTTCTTCAGCAGATGTTTGTTGAGCAACTATGGTGCATGACACAGTGCAGGCAGGAGGGTGTCCAGCAGTGCATGCATCAGAGCTCGTTTCCAAGGAGTCCAGCATGAGATAACAGTGAATGAGTGCATCCTCCAAATCCGGCTTACTGCCTCTCTATAATGACACAAAGTACAATATAATCAGGGGTGGGTGGGAAGAGGTAGGAGTATCTTTTAACTGGAGTAATTGAGGGCAACTTAGGAGATGAGGTCTTGGGTAGCATTGGATGAAAGGATTTGACAGTGATGTTGGGGAAACTCTTTTAGGAAGAAGAAAGAAGAGGAGCAAATACACAGAAGCAGGGATGTTAGGAGTACACTGGGCACGAACACACTTAGTGATTTGATGAACACAGTAGAGATTCTGTAATTGGTGGGGAAGTGGTAGGCATGGAACTGGAACATGGAGACCTGCAACCACAAAAATTAAACAAAAATTTTATGTGCCGCTTTTTATTGCTTTAAACCTCCAATTTCCTCAGGTAGCAGTGAGTTGATCAGACCTTTTCCTTCAGAAGAATCCCAAGGTTTCTAATGTCTATCGGGGCTGTCACAGTTTCTAGAAGAAACAATTATTTAGGTAGGGAACCAGAAGTCTGCAGGATCAAAGAGTGTTCAACACTGGATGCAAGGCAGGCCAAGCATCTTGTGTCCCTAAGGTGTGTTAGATGTTGGGATCCCCACACCATGTTTAGCCCAACAGAGCAATCAACTCTTCAACCTCATAATCAGAGACTGGGAACATGAGGGAAGATGGTTCTCCTGGGTTCCAGAATTTGTTTCTTTGCCATCAAGTCACTGATTATTCATTCAACGAAATTTAGCAAGCACTTTCAATGCTCAAGCAGTGTGCTAGGATCTGGAAGGCAGTGATTAAAGACACACTAACACAGAAGCTATAGTCCTGACCATTGTGGAGTGTAATGTCTAGAAGGGAAGACAGTTAAAAAAGTCATAAACATGATTCTCTAAGGCACCACCTGGAAGGGGAAGAGCGAGGCCACGTGGTACCTTCAGCGCGTGCGTGGTCCAGGCGATGCGGGAGAGCTAGTCTGAGACTTGAAGCCGGAGGAATCCCCCAGGTGGAGAAGAGTGGGAGAGTTACTGAGAAGAGCAAATCTTAAGACTGGAGCAGGAGTGCAGAGTTTTCAGAGACCTAAAAGCGTTTGGCTGGCTGGAGAGTCAAGCTCAAAGGAAGTAGGAGAGGAAGGTGCTGGGGAAGGGAGAGAGGTGAGAAGAGGATGCTGGGGTTAGAGGGCAGGTCAGGAAGCCCCATGTAGATCAAGTTAAGACATCCGGGCCAAAGTCATGATCTTCTTTCTTCCCTTCCGATTTCCCCACCTCCTGCTCTTTATAGTCATTCTAGAGTTTTAATTTTAAATACATACATACATATGCAGTTTATGGAAAAGCTGTAATAAGTAGTGTCCTTCTTGAGGACTGTGATGTCCATACAGTAGTCACCCAGCTGACAACTGACCCCTTGATATGTGGCTGGCCCAGACTCAGATGTACTTAAGTGGTGAATGCTCAGTGGATTTTGAAGCCTTAGTACTGCAAACAGGACCTAATGTATCTCAGTCAGGTTTATACTGATTGTATGTTGAAATAAAAATACTTTGACTGTTTTGGGTTAGATAAAATTTATTCTGAAAATCAATCTTAGCTGTTTCTTTTTACTTTTTCCACTATTAGAAAATTTTAAATGGTATTGACATTCTATTTCTATGGCACAGGGCTAGGTTAAAATAACTCTGAGGTTCTTTTAAAAGGGAAGGCAAGTTATGAGTGGTTAAAAACTTCACTGAAACATCTTCCTGAGCCAAAGTAAATTTGCTACTAGGACAGCATCATTGTCATTAAGTAAACATCAGTAATTAGAGAAGGGTTAGTCTGGTGGTCAACTTTGCCTGATGGATGTACACCCCATTGACTAAGCCAATGAATACTCGCACTGTGTTTGACCACAGACTCAGAATCTATTTAAAAGTAATAAAGTAGCTGTCGTCTAGGAACATCCTGCCATTTGCACAACTAATGGGAAAATTATGCATAATGCAAATATGTTTTTATTGTCAGAGGACCTTTACTTGGTCATAATTTATTATGGCTAAAAATAATATAATTAGTAGTTAATAATTCCTTCAACATTTGGTAACTCACACTTTAAAAAAGCCCATTCAGACCTCCTAATAAATCAAAATGAAAGAGGTTTGAGTTTGTTTCATGTGGCTTAATTCGTTGGCTTTTCTTTATTCATAGTCTCATACTATTTTTATAGAGATGAGGTCAAATAAATAGACAAAATGCCTCTCAATGAAGACCCTCAAGGCAACATGAGTCTAAAAATAGTTTGACACAATTTGGTTTAAAAAATGGGCATGTGGGCTCATTGAAGATTTGAGGAGTCAGAATTCTGAAATGGGATAGAAACTAGAAATGCTATTATTGCTTGTATTTGTATTATGGGCAATTTGTGTTAGCGGTAACTGCTACACATTTCCTAAAACAAGGAGGCTTGCACGCCAACTGGAATCTTCACTGCAGGGTAAAGACAGAGGAAAACACACCACCTCGTTTTAAAGTCAAGGGCTCTGTATGCTGATATCAAGAGGCAGAGATGTTCTCAGATATTATCCACAAATTTATAGAATTTGTGGCCCATTAAGCTCTAAATCTCAAGTGCACTTTTTAAAGTCAACATATTCACACTTCAAAAACCAGCTGCATTCCCCACTTCCTTCAGAGTCTAGCAGAAAATCCACGATTGAGCTATACGAAGACAAACATTCCGCCACTCAGTGCAATGAAAAGGGGTGGAGACAGGCATAACTGTTTTAAGATGGGAACCGTATGTCCTGCAGTGATTCATTTGTTGCTTGTTCTTCCCTTCCTACTCCATTACCCTTCATAATTCTGTAGAAGAAAATGCCGTGTTTGCTTTCGACCCAAACAGGACCTCCCTCAAGTTCATTTTCGAGATTGAACATCTATAATTGAATCATCATTGTTTTATCTAAGCATAGAAAATAAAACCAGAGCATTTCCTAAGCTGCCATCCTACAGAAGCTGCAGGAAATTGATTACAGAGAGGGTATGGAGGCTGTTGTATTAACTTTCTTACAGGAATGTCTGATTGTTTTAGGATTGGAGTATGGCAAATGGATTCCATTGGCGAGTACAATTTGAGCACATAGAATAGGGTTTGTGATGGCCTATTCACTTATACAATAAGACATTTAGTAATGTAATAGTCCTAACATTGAAACCTCAGATGTATTTCCATGCACAAGTGGTTAAGAACTCAAAAACAGTAATTATCAATAGCATGTGTATGCAATAAGAGAAGAAGCTGAAAAAAGTTACATTTATGACATTGGCAAGGAGGATACATTAATTGACTGCAGAAAGGAGCCAACATAATATTTACTCTGTCTTCTCAAAAGGAGATGAAGACGATCCTAGAAACTCAAATGCACTTAGCTTTATTTGGTAAACGAAAGACAGGGCAATGGAAATCACAAGAAAACCAACTGTGATAAACTAAAGCCTTGGGATTTAGTCACCCAGAAGTAGTCAGTGAGTAGATAGTCTCACAATGACTGTACAAGATCACTTTTGGGGACTTTTAAGAGAGCTGTGATTTTCAAAGACATGGACTTTTTTTTTTTTTTTAGAGATTTTTGATATATGTCTTTATCAGAAACTCACAGATCAATTGAACAAAAACTAAGTTGAAAACTTGCTTGCTGCTTTTACTGTTAATTTACTATGTGTGCAAATTATGTATAATTTGTCACTCATGTTAAGTGGCAGTAGCTTTATCTTTCAAACAACCCCACCTGTTTTCCTGCTGTTTTTAGCCTTTATGTCTTTAGTCCAGAACTAGGTACTCCAGGCTGCTTCTCCCCCAGGGGATATCAGGGAGATCTGAGTTGAGCTGGAAAGAGGACTGGTACAGTCTCATGTGCACTCATTTTCTCTTTCATCCCACTGTTATGGATGAGCAGGCCTTTTGTTTGCTTGTTTTATTTGTTAAACTCTAGCTTGGGTTGGAAGCCATAGCTTTTCTCAAAGTCCAGCTTCACAGAGAGCTTGACTAAGGAGCCATCCCTGTCTGGGGTGCCACTGACTTCCTTTATTCTAAAGGATTCAAACTTCTAGCCAAGGACACGGACCTTTGAGTTGGAACTTTCTAGAATACTGGACATGACCCTGCATTTCCTCAACTGAGCTTCTTGGTATATTGGGCTTTCTTTATGGAATTAATTCCCTGCTATGTCTTTGTCTAACAAACTTCTACCTACATTCATTCAAATCTGTATCTTCTAAGAAATTACAGAATTGACTCCTTGTCCAGCCATGCTGAAGGTCATCTGCCCTGTCACAATCATACAGCTCTCTCACATTTTTCTTCATTATATTTATAATATCAGACTTATGTCATTATTAGAGTGTAAATTCCTAAAGGTCAGGTCTGTGACCTACTTAATTTTGTCTCTGACTCCTCCTCATCCTCTTGACCCAAAGTGTCTGGCAGAGGTCTTATGGTTAGAAGATGCTCAATAAAAATTTGTGGAACGAATCAGTGAAATGCAGTGTTAAGCTTGCCATGGAAATGATGATAGCATATCAAGAACCTTGTTTTCAATGAACTTAAATCTGTGAGTCAGCTATACCAGATTCTTGATGGCATGGTCAGCAATGACAAGTGATTATATTCTGAAATTGTGCATTTTATTCTCTGACACTCCCTCCCCAAACCATGAACTCCCTTTACTGAAGTGCTAAATGGACTGTAGAAAACTACCCAGGGGGAGGAGAAATAATATAGTTTTGATAATTTTGAAATCGTGCTTATGGTTATTGACATCCTATCAGGGTGTAATACACAAGAAATGACTGTTCATTCACAGCCAGACAAAATTTAAAAATCATTAATAAGCATATACTATTTCAATTAACAAAATTCATGGAAGACCGTTTCTATTCATCATTTGTACCCCAATAAAACTGAAAAAAATTGATGGGAGGAGGAGAGAGAAAGATCCCAGATCTAGATAGTTTTTGTTTTGTATATGTAGATAACATCAAGTCACATTAAAGACACAGGAAAATACTGAGAAAATTTTATCTAAAACAATTTTTGTTCACTCTATCTAGTTAGTAGCCAAGAGTGCTGAAGAAATCCCTGAATTATCTTGATGATTTTCTCAGTTTTACACTAATTACTATAATGAGAAACCTAATGACCTAATTGCTCTGCAAGGAGAAATTGTTTGGCATATCAATTTCTGGTGGAAGGATGTAGCAGATACCCTGGTTTTAAAAACATGTGGCTACCAGCCTGGGTTACAGAGCTTGGAAAATATAATGGTGGAAGAGAGACATACATCACCATACCATCACAAAGTTCTTCTGACCATGTTTTTTTACATTTAACCTTATTTTCAAATTAAGTTATCAGATTTCTTTCCTGAGTTCTCCAGTCTCTTCTCTGTGTCTTTCTTCCTCTGTCACATTCTCTGAGGAGCTCGTCAACTCAGCTCCTGTTTCAGTTATGCTTGCATTTCCCCTAACATCATCAACTCCTCTGAGAATAACCCTTGTCTAATTCAGGTTAGCCAGGTTAGATTGTTTTTTGGGGGGGGCGCTGGGGAGTGATTCTTGCTATCCCAGTGGTGAAGGGAAGATGCAGCCTTTGGGGTGAAGATTCTTCTAAGGTCCAGAGTGTGTGCCCTATGATCCAAGCTATGTCGCTTCCGCAGAGTGCTGGAGCTACCTGTCCTCCTGGGGATGATCTCCCAAGTGCTTCCACCTCCTGTCACACCATCCTCCAGGGCCCGAGGGAGGGGGCAGGTGTTCCCACTTGCAATTTTGCAGAATCACCAGACCGTGTTTTTTCTGCTTTTCATTATTATTTTTTCTATTCAGTTCCAGTCCATACTACAGAGGGCATCAGTTTGCATAGAAAGAATAACTCTTTTCCTTGTGTTTCAGTTTGTTAAAAGGGGTGATATATTCTAGGAGGGTAGACATCTGATGATTTTGGTTGGCTAAAAAACCCAATGTTAGAAAGACCAACTTTACAGGGTCTCATCCCAGATGGCTTGATTAATAGACTTTGCTTGATTTCTATTTTTTTCAAGTATTTTCTTGGCCTTGATCTCCTCTATTATGATATAAAAATAAGGTTTTATACCACATGAGGATACTGCAAGGATT
This sequence comes from Solenodon paradoxus, assembly GCA_004363575.1. Classification (NCBI taxonomy): domain Eukaryota; kingdom Metazoa; phylum Chordata; class Mammalia; order Eulipotyphla; family Solenodontidae; genus Solenodon; species Solenodon paradoxus. Next base: position 30,910 of record RJWH01003187.1, on the reverse strand, counting down.
AAATGAATTAGAAATTTTATAATTCTGGAAGTAGACTTTCTATGGTTAACTTTCAATAAACAGTAGCTGTTGTGATATTATTATTATTAATTCAGTATTTTAAGAAATCATTACTTAGCACTCACTGTGAACCAGGCTCTGAGCAGGATGCACACCATCTCAATCAGTTGATAAGTTATTATTGAGATGACTACTATGAAGGTGCTTAGGAGGTCATCAGTCAGCAAGCCTGGTCCAGGAGATTTAGGGAGGACTCTTCTGAAGAAGTGGAAGTTGGAGAGAGAAAACATGAATAGGCGAGAGCTGGGTGAAGGGAGAAAGAATAAAACTATTTCAGGAAGAGGGAAGTCATTCTTCTGCTCTCTGTCACTCTAGTTTTGCCTTTAAATAATGTCACAGGAGGCGTGCCCTGGTGGGTTAAATCCACCTGATGCAACCCACATACATCCCAAGGGACCTGGGTTTGTGACCCAGGGCCAGAGGGAACAACAAAGATGCTAAACAACTAAATAAATAAAATTCTTCCTCCTCTCTCTTCCTGCCTGCCTCCCTGCATACTTTCTTTCATTCCTGCCTGTATCTTTAACAAAAAGTCATGTGAATAAAATATTGTAATATTTTTCATGTTTAGCTTGTTTCATTTAGCATAAAGCTTTTGAGATTCATGCACCCCTATAAGTTGGTGTTTTCGCTCTCTCTACATATATATATGTATATATATATATGTATGTATATGCTTTTCCATATTTTTACGTTCATCATAGATATTTAGAGAAATAGCATAATTGTGTATATATTTATGTTTGAACATAAGTGGTATATCCTTTTGAAACAATCATTTGTATGTGTCAAGATCATTTTGTGTTGAAATAGATGGATTAACTGATTACTCTTCAGTGCTGTGTTGTATTCCACAGCACAGACAGCCACAATTTCTCAACCATTGCATGAAAACAGTGCTGCAGTAAACCCTCTGGAAATGTCTCCTTATGCTCTGTGCAGGCTGCTAGTCAGATACTTGAGTTGGAGCTTCTGAATCAGAGTAAGATTATTTATGTTAAATGACTTTGCCAAACCAAATGACTTCATTATAAGCTTTGTAAATATGTCATTACCTTGCATCAGCTAAATGAAATAAAACTTGTAATAAGTAGTTCTATGAAATTTGGATTTTGCATTCATTGACTAAATGTTTATGAAACATTAACTTTGAGTCAGGAACTGAACCAAAAACTGGGATATGCTGATCCATTTCTAGAGTCTTCTTTCTCATGTGCGGTACTTTCTGAAAACACTTGGGGATAGGATGTGGCACAGAGTATTGGGTCAATTCTAATTGCTGCTTCTTGTCCATCTCCGTCTTCATATCGATTGGATGAAAGTGATCATTCTCTTTTGTAACTCAAAAGTAATTTTTGTCATTATTACTTTGTTTGCATTTCATAATTGTCATTTTGCCCTGCATTATTATTACCTTTTCATGCTTGGAAGCAGGATAACTATTGCTGAGCCTCCTTGGGTGGTCCTTGTAGGAATGCTGTGAGAATATCACCAGGGAGGAAGCTGGGAGGTGTCTGATACCACTGCTTTCTTCTTTAGTTCTTTTTAAAAAATTGTGATATAAAATCAGACGTGAAACTCACTCTTACCAAATCAAATGTAGAGCTCAGGATTGCTAATTCCACATGGTCCTTGAGAAACCAATGGGTTTCAACTGTGTGTGTCCGCTTCTGCTAGGACTTTCCTGTAAACAGATGAAGTAAACTTATGGAACTGGTGTGGTCCAAATGGTATATGCATATTTCACTTTCTTAAAAACATTTTTCTATCTTATTTTCTTGTCATAATTTGGTGTATAATAAATATGCAAAGTATGTGTTAATCAGTTATTGATTGGTCAGATTTCGGGTCAACAGTTGACTATTATTAGTTAAGTTTTGGGGGCATGAAAAATTATACGTGGATTTTTGACTGTACAGGGATTGGCACCCCTCGTTCGAGGGACAACTGCATATGGTTGTATAGTAGATCTCTAACACTTTGTCACTTACATGACCGAAACCCTAAATCCATTGAACAACAATTCCCCATTCCCCTTCCCTCCAGGCCTTGGCCACCATCACACTGCTTATTACTACTTCCGTGAGTTCAACTGCTTTAGACAGCTGATAAAAATGGAATCCCACAGTGTGTGTCCTTCGGTGACCGGCTTACTTCACTTGACTGAATGCCTTGTTGCCTGGGGTAGGGGTCAGAGTCAGGGCAGTTCCTTGTGACCCCATAGAACATGCCCTGCATGTGGTTAGTACTTTGGGATCTGAGTGGAAGGACAGCTGGACTCAGGATCCATTTCTTTTCTTTTAAAATTTTTAAAAAGAGTGAAATAATAATTTTAGTATTATTTCTTTTGTTTAGAAAGTCATACTCATTTTAAGATGTTGAATTCATTTCTCAACCTGTGGGTATTACACACCACATTGCCACCAGAGTTTCAGTGTCCTTCACCACCACCTAATTCCCTCTCTCCTGTCCTCCTCTCTTCCCTGTCACCCCCGTGACAACCATCATCTCATGTCTTATGGGGTTTTATTGGGGTTTAGCTGTTTATTTGTTTCGTTTTACTATATTCCACTTATAAGGGTTACCACCCTGTATTTCTCTTTTTCCTTCCGATTTATTTCACTTAATATGATCCCCTCCAGTGTCATCCAGATTTTTGCAGAGGGCACAATTTCCTCTTTTTTTTTAGTAGCTGCGTAGAATTCCATTGAGTATCTAGATCACAGGTTCTTTATGCAGCCCTCTGTTGTTGGGCATTTAGTTGTTTCCAAGTCCTGACTGCTGTGACCTGTGGTGCTGTGAGCACAGGGGTGCGGATGTTTTTTAAAGGATCTATTTCTGATAGAGACTTCCTACACGATACTTCTTTAGAGCCTCTTAAAATTTTAAGAAGTAGGTTCGGTGATCAATGTTTTGACCGACAAAGAAACAGAACCCAGAAAGTCAGTGCTGCCTCACCCCTGGGTCTTATGACCAGAAGGCAGTGGATTTTAATTCTGATCTCTCTGTTGCTTCAAGTTCTGGTTTCAAACAATATCCTCATGCTGCTTCTCTGTAGAGGTCCAAGTCCACGAGTGTCTAGCTATGAGACCAAGATATGGCATGAATTCTAAATCATGTGTTTTTAGATATGCCTTTGAAAGTAAATGTGCTAGTCTCCAAGTCTGCCCTTTCTTCCATGGATTTATAGTACTATCTCCAGGGACCCACTCCTGACACCTGGGAGTATTATTTGACTTCTCTCTGACATGAAGTCCATCTCAAAATGGAATGAGGGCCATTACTTACCTGATAGACTGTTATTGCTGATGATTCGTTTCACATCATTTCCTACATTAAACTTCGTCAGCTTTGTCAATGAGATCATATTAGTGTATTAAGTCAGAAACTCTTGTGGTCACAGTTGTTCATGGTACCACTGCTCATCCTCCCTCAAGTCCCCCAGCCCTCTCTGTATTTCTTGGCATTTTCCTAACCATCCAGCTCTTCACCCTTTGGAAGAACGGGCTAACTTTCTGGCTAATGTCCTTGCAACGGGTGAAGGGAAGATGCGTGGCCTTTGTGCCTGAGTCAGAACAAACATGGTGGCTCATTACCTTTCCTTTTTTGTTTCTTCAAGATTTCTCCCATTAAACATTCAGTTCGCCCATCAAAATCCAAAGTCTGCTCCAGCAGCCCTTGTGTAGCCAAATATACTATGGGTCCATTCATTTAGCATATTGTCGTTTTCAGACTTTGTCTTGTCAAAGAAAGACACTCATAGAAATAAAACAAAAGAACAGAAGTCTCCAAATGAATGGGCTCGCTTCATGGAGGAGAAAGTTGAAGTATTAAAATCGCTCATCAGATGTTCTGAAAAATCATTTCAGCTGCTCAGAAAAAAAAAAAAAAAAAAAAATTATTTTGAAGGATGTGTTCCAAGAACTTCCCCTTTGATTTTTTTAAAAAACCATCTGTCATGTTTGTTTCATTCCAGCCTTGAAGTAAATAGATTTAGAGAATACACGGCGGCCATTGAAACCTTCCGCAGTGGAACAGAAACAGCCTGCTCTGTCAGTGCCCTTCTGGTGTACTTTAATCAAAAGGCTTTGAAATTAAAAAAAAAATTCATAGACATTTTGCTTGAGTTGGAATATGTTGTGCAGAACACAGAATGTTATTTTGACCTATTGTCGAATGTCTCAAAACTTTTGCTTTTACTTTGGACAGCAAGGAGCGACTAACGTATAGTGACTTTTTATTGGCATCTTGAGATTTATTTTCCCCTTTCATGCTTTGGTTTAACCCTCTGAACGCAATATTTCATTTTTCTAAGAGGTAAGCATTGGGAGTGCAGTTCTTCACTTAGAATCAAGAAACATGACTGTTCAATTCATCTTGTCTATTTCATGTCCTGATATAATATTCACTTTTTTATTCCCACCGCAAGGAGTTTGTTCTTCCCCCAAAAGCTCCCCCTCTAAAGAAGTTCCAAGGTTTTTGGATGCTTTTTTCTGATCACTTCCTTTGAATTTGATGCTTTTGTCCCTTAAATGCCAAGTGAAAGAAGAAGACCCACCAAATGGGCACAAAATCCTCCCGTAAGACAAAATTATTGTTCCATTGGAATGGGGAGGCTTTCACAGGTCGATAAATGCCTTGGAGCAGGAAAGAAAACAAGGATGTGAGAAACTCATTATAATATAAAAATATTCAAAATAAATAAATGGCAAGTACTAACATGCTCAAAATAATAGTGTGGAAGTGACTGACAAAGTGTGAGCTTGTAAACTCAGATACATAGCTGTGCAAAAGCTTTATGAGGATTAAAAATGATGATGCTTATAGACTATTTTAGTGATAATTTGTTTAAAATAGATGGGCCAACTCTACCACTTATCTGGGTAGATAGAATGAAAATGAGCATACGTTGTTGGATGTGAAGTAGACTGATTAATACCTAAAAATATCAGGGATTCATTAAAATGTAAATGAAATTAAAAAATCAATGTGACAACACTGAAATATTTCGTGGAGAAATGATAGGGTGTTAGGGATTAGCCTCAAAAGAAGCCACCCTGTGTATGGGGAGGGGTTAGTGAGGACTCAGATAAAACGAGATTGATTAGGTGCTGCTGGTCCTTAGAACTGGGCAAAAGGTACATGCGATGGATTATGTATTCATTCTTGTATATATTCTTTGACAATTTCCAGAAGAAAATGAAAGTAGAAAGATTGAGGGGGGAAATCAGTGTGACAAATGGAAGGTTTTTTGTGTATTGGAGTGTGTGAGCAGAGAGTTCAAAGTAGAAAAGCATAGTCAGTAGACCAGGCTAGTGTGTTTTACCAGTTTTCCTTGAATACTGACAAATGAAAGGTGGAGATGTGTGGAATGGCCAGGCCTGACTCGAATTGAAAGAACTCAGAAAGGTAGAAGATGCTCCATCATTAATTAAAAAAATCAAGATGACCTATACTTCAGAGAATTTTGCCTGATGGAATTTTTCCCCTGACAGAGGTTGAGTCCCTTAAATCGCTGATTTCAGTTCTTGAATCATTCGTATCTGCCACAGTATCTAGCAGGGCATTGTGGGCGGTCAGTCCTGCAGACCCGCCCTGGGATTCTATGTGAAGGGTGCATGTCTGACTGCTCCTTCAGATTCCCAAGTGTGCCAGCCACCTGATTCACCAACAAATGTGCCCCAAACAGTACTGAAAACTGGGAGATGTTTTTGCTTTTATGGATAAACAGAAAGAATAAATGGAAAAACATAATTTTTTTTTTTTCATCTTGCTGTGGCCCACTCTCCCACCTTTTTACGGAATGTTGGAATGCCCCGTGCTCAGTTTACGTCTGCACATATATATCATTTAGAGCTGTTTGACAGAGCGAGTTCTCATTTTCAAGCTGAACTGAAGGGGGTGGCTTATGTCACTGACAGACCCATGAGAGCTGGTTTTTGCAAAACAGTATTCTGTGAAGGCTTCCGAGCCTTCAAAATGCTTTCAATTTAGTGATGTTGTTGGAAAAATATTTGCTTCCAAATCAGTGTGCAGTGTAAAACAGAAGGGCTCAGGCCTCCCTGCTTTGCATTAGCAAGAGTGAGGAGTATTATTACCGTCTTTGATTCAAACTGTAATTCTTGCTGCTTCGAAGGCTGAGCAAGTTTATTAAAAAAAAAAAAAAAAAAAAGCCTTTTTTTTCAACTAGAGTTAATTTTCTTATAGCATTTGAAAATACTAAACTCTTGTTCTATTAGTGGACAGATTGAGAGTTCAAACTGTGATTTGTATGATTTTGGTGAATATCTTGACGTTTGATGTCATGATAGGCGAGGTAAGATTTGAAAAAAGAAATTTGCATTTCTGGTTACGATTCTGTTATGTGCAGCACACAGGACCCTCAACCCATACCTGAACTGAAGGTATCAGGTCTTAGGGACTGTCTCTATCTCTGGACGCCTTTGTATTTGGCACTAAACAGAAACTGACAATAATTTCTTTATTTTCATTTCTGAGAAGGAATATTCTGGAAGGACCAGATGGCAAGAACTTCTGATTGACTCTCAGAACAAGGTTTAAAATCAGGTGTTTTCACTTCATGTGTTATCATCCTTCCACCCAGAACATCCCTGAAAAGAGACAGCTTGAATCCTCAGCCCCAGAATAAATCCCCAGGGCAGAGTTAGAGGGCTCAGTGCCGGGGTGGAGATGAGGGTCCCAGAGCAAGGCCATCCCCATTGGCACGAACCTTCGGCGGGTAGCCTAGGCTTCTTTATGGCAACTGTTTTCAAGGTAATATTTATACCAACTTAAAAACAGAACACTAACACAAGGCATGGTTTCACTTAATTTATGTGCGTGAGATTTAAATTGATTTTATTGAAAGGAAATTGCCTTATAGCATTAACCAGGCTTAAGGTATACATGATAGCAATCTCACACCTGCGTAAAATACAGTGAGCTCACCATTTCCTTTCTTCCTTTGCTATATCATTACTACCTTTACCCCTCAATGACTCAATAGAATCTTTTATTCATTTTGTTTTTATTTAGTTGTTCACACTGGTTGTTCCCCCTGGCCCGGGTCTTGAACACGGGACCTTGGGATGTATGTGGGACTGCTCCCAGGTGCACTAGACCGCTAGGCCACCAGGGCATGTCCCACTCAATAGAATCTTTAGTGACTGCCTGGAGAAAATTAGGGGCCTGCTTCATTATCAAGAATTCAGGGAAATCAGACTTGTGAATCTGAATTTTCCAGATGGAAATCAAGAGCTTTTCATCTGGAAAATTCCCCTCAGAAATTCATGTGTTGGAATTAAAGGTCGAAGAAAGAAGAAACGTGGTCTGTTCTGAGCACCAGGTGAGACTTAGCTCTTGTACTTTCTCTCTCTCTTTCTTGAACCCATGGTGTTTCTTTCAGCCACCTGCCTATCTTTCCCCTCCTTTCCCTTCTTCTTTCCCTCTTTCCATCCCTTTCTCTCTTCCTGACTCCCTTCGTCAGATGTTATCATTTTCATTTCTTCTTAACACAACCTGCCTCCTGTTAAGGGTCTGACAGAATTTCACACAGATAAGTAAAATGTTATCCCTCCTTGCAAGCAATATCCTTGTGTTATTTGAAAGGAAACCAAAAGTTAAAAGAAAAATAAAAATAGAATGGAAATCAGAGAGCCTCCCCACCTGGGAGAATGTGGGGTGTTAAATTGTTATTATCCACATTTCTAACCTGGGAGAAGCGGGTAAAGACTTATTTGTTTTATTTCAATGAAGCAACTCTTGACAGCAAAGAACAGATGATGCTTGTTTCCAGTGACTGAACAGCCTTGAAGGTTTGCTGCATGTTTGCCTCCGTCCTCCATGACCTACAGAAATGTCCGGTGCCTCCCGTTCTGGACCTGCTGAGGAACAAAGCACAAGGCCCAGTGCACACCTCTCCCCAGTCTATAACCTGGAAGGCATCATTAGCATTATTTACAAGGATCCGAGACTGTATTTGGCATTCTGGAAAATACAGATGCAAATGCAGAGTTCCCTCCCTGGCAAGCTGGAGTGTGGCAGCCCCTGACCCTCTGGTGGCCAGTGCCAGGCCTTTGGTCTGGCCCGTGAATCTGAAGAGGCTCCTTAACTAATCTGAAGTAGGTATCACTGTTAATTGAACACTTAGTCATACTTGGGAAAGGCTTGGGAAATCAAGTTGTTTCTGAGGAAACGTCTCAAGATTTGGAAGTTGAAAGAGACAGAGCTGGGGCTTCTACAGCAAGTCTGCCATGTTCTAGAGCATTAGAGGCAGCCCTTTCCCAACTATTCCAAGAAGAAATGCTGGAATTCTTAGCGACAAGTCCTGGAATTTGGCTTTGATCCATGGAGAACTCCCAATTCAGGACTCGGTAGAGAAGGCGAGGGAAAGAGGAGGATGGTAAAGTCAGGCAGATACGTGGTCTGGAATGGAGAGACAGATTGTTGTAGACTGAGAAGCTGCCTGTTTGAAACGGGAACTGAGTTTTACAAAATGCCAAATTTAAATATGTCTTCCTGAAACTCAGGGCTTATAATTACTGGTTATGACCTAAGACTGAGTGGGAGCCTCAGACTGTTGTCCTCTGACCATTTGTGATTCTGAGGTTTCAGAAATAGCAAATGTGATGCTCAGGGGAACAAGGAAGAAAAGGAAGAGGGAGGGGTAGGAGGGTGTGGTGGAGGACAGGCAAGAGGAGGAGGGGGAGCAGAGGAGGAAGAAGGAGGGGGATGGGGAGGAGGGGGAAAAGGAAGTGGAAAGAGGGTAGAAGGAGGGGTTAGGAAGGGGATAGAAGGAGGGAAAGGAAAGACACTAGAGAGGGAGAAGGGGACAGGAAGGAGAAAGGGGGAGCAAGATGAATAAGAGAGTCTGAGGAAGAAAACTTTGCCAATCACTAAAGTTTGCAGCAGCAGGTTCTATCTTAAGAAAATAAAATTTCTGAAGACAAGAGATTGGGTGGAACAGATATTTCAGAATTTCTACCAAACTTGTTTTGCAGGTAAAGGGCAATCTTTAGGAGTTCTGGGGTTTCTCTTCTCTGAATGCATTGCCACCCATTTTGGGAACAATATTTAGCCTGAAGGCTTGGGGTGTGTATACTTTTCAATTACAAAATCTCTGCTCTTACTTCTTCTGTTTCACTTATGTTGAGACACTGCAGTCAGTTCCTAGTGATTCCTATTATACCCATCACAGGCTCTCCAAGATGCTGTTCTTAAAGGAATAATACAGGGTCATTAATGGGTTTGCAGTTTACAAGGGAAAAATAAGCTCAAGAGAGTGATCAGTTGATAGATCTCACATCGTGTTTCTTTACAATAGCCAGGAAATGGGCAATTTCCGCTTCTCCTTCCAGAAGTTCCAAGAAGGATAAATCCCAAGTTCATCTAGTTACAGAAGAATTGAAAAAGTGTCACAAAGAATTCGTAACAGAGTGCTGCTTGTCATGATATCTCTCTTTTCCTTTTGTCTTAATGAACCCTGATCCCCATGTGTGGTGGGGGGGGCGCAATTTTGCCTCTCTTATTCCAAGTACCCCTCCCACTATGTTTTAAGACCCCCCCCCATGTCAAAAGGTGATATTTTACAAGGGAATAATTAGAAACTGTGTGCAGCAGGTGAGAACATAAAACTTAAATTGTAGAGTGGAAGCTATTGCAAGCAAGAATTTTCTTCCAGGCAGAATACTCTTTAATGGAAAAAAGACACAAGGCAGCCATGTTGCCCCCTAAGTTTTTCACCCAAGTTGTGCTGGTAATTCCGGGAGCCCCAAATGGGAGGAAGGTGTCTGTGAGTCCTTGTTACGAAGTCAAAAAGCTTAATGAATCTTATGTGCTTCCCAGAACCAAGATTTTATCAAAGTTACTTATGTATGAAGAGCGTGGTGATGTGGTTGTAGCAGTGTGACTGCAAATTCTTTTGGACTGTTATCTGGGTTTGGAATACATAGACTATTGGAAAATAAGTGAGTTTTTTGATTAAATTTTGAAGACTATGTATTTTAAAGCATTTTTGTGGTGATAACTTTGATTTACAAAATAGTATAAGGTTAGGAGTGCAAGTTCTCTATTTACTGAAGAGTGAACCTGCACTTCTAAACTTCATTATTTTGTAATGCACCGCACCCACCACCAAGTTTTCCATGGAAGACTAACATTTTAAAACAGAGGCTCCATAGAAGGAAACACAATTAAGAAAGGAAATGTGAGTTTCTGTATTCTCATAGGTCCTTTAAGATCATCAATGTTTTTGGCTGTCTGGTGAGGTGAGACATCACCTCACACCTGTGAAAATGGCTGCTATCCACAACCCCGGGAGCAACAAGTATTGGCAAGAATGCAGAGAAAAAGGCAACTATTGGTGAGAGAGCAAATTGATGCAGCATTCATGGAAAGCAAAAAGAAGTTGAAATTCCATACAATCCTATTATCCCATTTCTGGGTATTTATCAAAAACTCCTCAAAATACTAATTCAAAAATATACATGAACCTCGTGTTAGTTGTAGCATATTTACAATACACAAGTGTGGATAAAGATACTATTTATGTGCACAGTGGAATACTACACAGCTATAAAAAGGTGAAACCCTGCCATTTGTGACAACATGGATGAATCTAGAGAAAATTAGGCTTAGTGAAATAATTCAGAAGGAGAAAGACAAGCACTTTATGATTTTACTTGTATGTGGTATATGGAGAAGTCAAAAGAATGAAGCAAATCAAACAAAAATAGACTTTTAGTCTATAGGACCAAATTAGTGGTTGCTAGCTGGAAAAAGGAGAGAGGTTGGGCAAGTTGAGTAGAAGGGGTCAATTACAAAGTGAAGGAGAGAATTGGTTGTGCTTGTGGGGAGCTTAATGTATTATATAAAGACACATCCATCATGATGCTGCATACTTTAAACCTATATAATGTTATGCTATTTTCCCTCAATAAAATTAAGAAAATAATAATAAAAATGAAAATGCTTAATATTTTTAGAGTAAAACAATAGAATAAGTACATCTTAAAAATAAAACTAGCAAGGCTATGCATGGATTTCTTAGGATAAAAATAAAAATTCACATGACATACTGTAGTAGCAGGCTATTTCTGCCTGTGGGAGGAGGGTATAACCCATTTTCCATTTTGTGCCTTATTTTCTATTCCTGGTGAGGTTGAGGTATATGTAGTTTAAAACCAGATTTTCAGACTTTTAAGAAGATATTCAAGTTGGGAATCAAAGTCCTGTGGAGATAGTCTAAGAGATCATTTAATCATTTATTTGTTAGTGGAATTTGAGAATCTCTTCATGAATATTGGCATGGATGAACAGAATTACTGATCCTAATTAGGCTACTTATCTATGGGAAAAATTTACTTCATAAATAATGAATGGTTTGAAATCTCTTCTCTTAGGCTGATCTTTCGATAGTTAGGATGGCATGTCTTCACAATGTGATAATTCATGTAGTTGACTTCAGGTATCTTATTTAGGAATTTTAACATTTGCTTAGTAACTCATAAAGCTTAAAGACATCCTGTAAAATGAGTGTATCCACAGTTCAGATTTTTCTTCATTCAGCTGTCTTCCTTTCAAGAGTCCAAGTAATATGCACTTGCAAAGCTATTTAGCAAACGATGCATGTGTTTATTTGTTTAAGTAGAACTTACATTGTACTAGTACACACTGTTTAATATCAGCCACATTACTTTTTTTTTTGCAATGGGAAAAATATCGTCAATTTTAATAATCCTCAATTCAAATGATTATTTCTCCACGTTCTGTGCTTGACCATTTAGACTGTGTTTCATGCTGACTTTATGGGTATCTGTGTATTCGGATGATCCCTTCAAGACAAAACTACTCCTCCTCCTCCTCCTCTTCCTCCTCCTTCTCCTCCCCTGCTTAGTTAAATGGGGAAATCTGCCAGGACTGATGAGCAGCCCATCAGCTACACATGATGAGCCACAAAAAGACTATAGACAAGATTATAAACATCTACAGTGTTAGTTACAGGGACATTATCCATAAAGCATATAATCCTATCCAAACCTTCCTACAACAGTTTCACAGTGCACCAGAATTTTTAGGATATTTTCTATTTTCAACCCGTGATCCCATGTAATACATAGTCTTGGCATTTCTTATCACTGCCAACCATGCATTTCTCATTTTTTAAAAAATGTTTGTTCCAAATTTCAATACTGTGCATCCTTTCTGCCTTAAACCAAATGCCTATCACACATTCTCATCATTTTAATTAAACTCGGGCCAATCCAGGGCAAATGTTTGATTTTGACTCAAAAGGTGCATGCAAATTACCAATTCTATGCGATTCAGAATGGAAATACTTCCTGTCGTCTTCTTTCTACATGTGGAATGAAATAGTCTGCCAGATTTGTGATTGTACATCGTTCGAGAAGAGACTTGCAGATTCAAAAATAGAAAAATAAACCCATGTCCACCTAAGAAGTAAGCACCACACACCTGTAGTTTTAAGATCATCCATCTATAGGAATTAAAGACCAGGTCTGGAATAAGACAGCCCTCAATTTTAACCCAGCATGAAGTAAGCCATGAGCTCACTGGCCACACATGTGAGAACCACTAGGCCCTAGGAAGTCTTCAGTGGGATCTGGCTCTCAGGAACTCGGGTTTTCTGATTCTTCTAGCTTGCTTCCTCTGCACGATCTTGAAATTATCCCTTTGTCTGGCCTATAAAATGGAGGAAACACTAAGGAGCCTGGCCTCTTATGCACTTTTCACAGCTTGTATGGTCAATTCGTCTTTAAAGAGGCAGTTCTATAATGAATTCATTTTCATGAATCTAGATTTTGTGTAAACACTGATAACTGGGAATTCAACAAAGAGAAATCCATTCATTAGAGTATCATCAAAATAGGCTCCTTAAATCTCTTTCCTGGCCTGTGTGAATTATAGCAATATTACAAAAAGAATGTGGTGTCTGTATGCAGGAGTACATTTCTGCACAAGTTAACTTGGGAAGTATTCATTTGTTAGGTGCATCCTATAATTCAAAATTCTTACAAGCAAAATGATTGAATTTTGTAGATTTTATCATTTTGTTTGGGAGGAGGAGTCTGGAATATTAGTGTGGACCTGACTTTGTAGCACAGGATACCAAAATTCTAGTGTGACCACAGAGTCCAGATGCTGTTATTATTCAGCGGACCAACCCAGAGCATTTGGAGAGATCGAGGACTGAGCAATAATAAGACTTGCCCGTGAGTTTACCTGAGCTTTTCTTCGACTCCACCACCCTCTCACCGGTAGATCAGCACTTTTGAATAAGTGTCAGCATGCCCTGAATGAATGCCCCATATTACCACATTTATGTGAAGGTTGTTAGCTAAGACCTTGTAATCTACCGACTCAACCTTCCATCAGTCAGTTTAATACTATATTTTACATGCCTTATCTCATTATTAGTCACAACATCACTACGATGTGGATGTTATTATTAACTTTAATTTATAGTTGAGGGAACAGATGTGGAAAGTTCAAGTGACTTGCTCAAAATTGCACAGAAGAAATCTTCTCTCTTTGAACCCAAGTATTCTTTATGCTAGGATCAAACTTTCAATCACTTTGATAACCAGCTTCCTAATAATGAAGCTCATTCCTTTATTGGGCAACTCTAATAAATGAACATATTAATCTGAATTCTGCCTTCTTAGTATAATTCTGTGTTTTAGAATGGCAGAGAATTAATAAAATGGACCACTTCTATACTTGTAAAACTTTAACACATAGCTTCTGCTATGTGTGTTGCAGGCACATTGGAAATTAGGTTCCTAAAAATTATGGTTACTATGCTTTTTAAATAGTGCTCCTAAGAAATAACTGATAAATAACCATGCGTATTTAAAGCGTAGAAATCAATAAGTTTTGCGAACTCTTTTTCTTTGAAGTCATCATTCCAGTCAAGATGAAGAACTGATCTATCATCTTCAAAAGCTTGTTCCTGGGTTTCTACATTTTTCCTATTACAAATACAATTCTATGAACCTTCGTATTCGAGTCTTAGAATGGACATATATTTTCCTGTCTCTTTGATAAATTACTAGGAGTGAAATTATCGGATTACATGGTAGTTATATGTCTTAAGTTTAAGAAAGGAATATGCCAATCTATTTTTCTAAGCAGTGCTACCATTTTCTGTCCTTACTAGCAGCATATTACCAGTCCAGTTGCTCCATAGATTTGCCAACATATGATACAGTATTTTTGCTTGCTAATAAGTATGTGGTCATGGCATAGTGTGGTTCTATTTGTATTTTGCTGAGACTAATTATATTGAGGCTTCTCCTATGTGCTTATTTCCATTATATGTTTTCTTTGGTAAAGTATCTGTTCAAATTTTTTTATCCATTAAACAAATTAGTTTGTTTATCTTTTCTTGAGATTTAAAAGTTCTTTATATATCCTAGATACAGGTCTTTTACCAGATATGTTTGCTACAAATATTTCTTTCAAATTCTAGTTTGTCTTTTCCTTCTCTGAACGGTATCATTTAAATGGAAGACATTTTGAATTTTAACAAAGTCCATTTTATTAATGTTTCTTTCAGGAGTCATGTTTTAGGGTCATATCTAAGAAATCTTTGTTTTACCTGAAGTCACAAAGCTTTTGAAAACTATTTTTCATTTCAAAACTCTATAGTTTTAGGATTTATACTTAACTCAATTCATTTGACTTATTTTGTGTACATAGTATGAAGTACTCATCAAAGTTTGTTTTTTTGCATATGACTACCCAGTGGTTCTAATAGTATTTGTGGAGAAAGTTATCCTTTTCCCACTGAATTGCTCTTGCACTTTTGCTGAAATTCAGTTGTCCTAATATGTGTAGGTCTATCCTCTGTACTTTTTATGCTGTTATATTGATCTAGTTCTCTATTTTTATATAAATGCCACATTGTTTTGATTATGGTAACTTTATAATAGGTCTTAAATCAGATAATATTGCCCTTCTAAACTTATTCTTTTTCAAAAAATATTAGGATATTCTCTATCCTTTGTATTTTCATATTAATTTTAGAATTACTCTATCAATTTCTACAAAAAACTCTTTGATTTTGATTGGAATTGCATTGAATCTAGAGATTAATTTGGAGGAATTTGGTATCTTACAATATTGAGTCTTCTGACCCACAAACATAAATATCACTTTTAAAAATATCTTTAATTTCTTTTAGTAATATTTTGTAGTTTTCAGTGTACAAGTCATTCACATTTTTGTGAAAATTCATCCCTATTTATTTTACATGTTTAGTGCTGCTGTAGATGACATTGATTTTTTAAATATTAATTTTTCATTGTTCCCAGATCTAGAAATGCAAAATTTTCTATCATGCACCTTGCTAACTTCACTTATTATCTCAAGATTATCTTGAGTTTTCTACGTAGATCATCATGTCATCAGTAAATAAGTACAATTTTACTTCTTCCTTCCCAATCCAGATTACTTTTACTTTTTTTTTTCTTGCTTTATTGCACTGTCTAAAATCTCCTGTACAATGCTGAAGAGAATATGTGAGAGAGCACATCCTTTTCTTCTTATGTTTACATTTGCCTTTATTCTTTTATGTTCTGCTAGACAATCTAAGTTTTTTTTCTTAGTAATCTTAGTCTTTAACACAGTATTTAGGGTATGGCATGTCCTA
This sequence comes from Solenodon paradoxus, assembly GCA_004363575.1. Lineage (NCBI taxonomy): Eukaryota > Metazoa > Chordata > Mammalia > Eulipotyphla > Solenodontidae > Solenodon > Solenodon paradoxus. The sequence continues at coordinate 15,180 of RJWH01003187.1, read as the reverse complement.
AAAAAAAAGGAAGGATGGTCAAAAGATTAATGAACGAAATAGGGTCCACTCCACATCCACAATTTAAGGGGAGAGAAAATAAACATTGGAATACAAGTTTTACTATAACATGAATATGTTTTTATGGGTAACAATAATTTGGAGAGAGGAAGGAGGCGCAGTCGTCTACTTACGGCAGGGAGAGAGAATCAGGACTCATGGATTGTGAGAACAGGATCCTGAGCTGGATCTAAAAGATCTGGAGTCAGAAGAAGGAGGAAGAGAATTTTAAATAGAAACATTCACAAAGATAATTAATAGTGTGCTTAGGAAAATAGAAGAAATTCAGTATGAAAATCTATCTAAAATTTGGCATTCATGGCTCTTCTCTTCTTTACTTTTCTTGTCTCCAAATGTATTGTCTTTATTCTCTCACCTCTGTTTCCCATGAAGTTCCTGAATAACTCACCTCTTTGGTTTCCCACTCTGGAGTCTTTCTGGTTTATATGGCCTCCCGCTCCCTCAAAATATAGCTCCTAGAACTAAACCCAGTTCCAGGTGTGATTAACCAACCAAAGTGCAGGCACATATTGCTCTCTGAACATTGTAATTATAGGATCAAATACATGTGACTCACCAACACCTGCCTTCTACAAATATAATTTTGATGTTTTAACTAAATCTGGCAGAGACTATGGCACTTTCATCACATTTGATTCAGAACTCTAAGGAGTCATGTTTGTATTCTTAATATCTCCTGTCATGCAGTCTAGCTTGAGTCTAAAAATAGATAGTTTGCCTCATTCATAAGGACTATTTTGTCTTCCTGGGGTGAAGCAAAATTTTACTTCAGAGTGAATTTCTAGGAGCTATTTGGATGAAGAGGCAATCCTGGGGTTCATGGCAGGTCAACCTTATAGTCTTAGGGAACTTTGATGGGGCCTAGTAGACCACAGCAGTCTTCCTCTATACAATGAGAAACTGACGTTAAATCATTCTCGCGTAAAAATAATTAAAAGATATTGGCATCCAGCCTTTGTCTCAATAATATTTATTGTTTGAAGGACTGGATATCAACTTTGCAAATTGATCTTGGCAAAACTTGCTTTCAAATTCCTCTGAAAGCTCAGCAGGGTAGATGGTAAAGTTCTCTAACAACATACTTCATTATTACTCATTATTTCTTATTTACTTTAGTTTCTCTATGAAGCTTGCATCCCAGCAGGTAGTCCTTTAAATAAATAAACCCACGTGCATTTTCTCACATACACTCTAACATACATGTCTACATACATACACAGAGAGATTCACTACACACACAGAGAAGGGCCTATTTATCCATCAATATAAGTTGATGTGTCCTAAAAGAGAATATGTCCTCTTGTCTTTCCTTTAGCAGACATAATGGGAGATTCTGGTGAAGGATCAGTTCCTTGATGGGTTTCTGGAGTGACATCTCAGTAGTGTCTTTTGTTTGAAGTGAAGCACATTTCAGAGTCCATTGCTGTGGAGAGGTGAAGGCATAGTAGCTGCTAGTTGATGGACCTCTGCATTCCCATCCAATGTGTACTTTACATAGGATATTTAAAATGATCAACTATTTGCATATTCTGACGTATCAGAATTTAGCAAGGAAATAGGGAGACTGAGAATACCTTGACCTTCAAGTCAGGGTCAGATAGGAAGATCCCATTAGGAGAGAGGACATTTTGTCTATGATTCATTGTACTGGCTCCTGTCCTGCCATGTTGCGCTCTTAGCCTACCGGCCCAGTGGACATGAATCTGTAGGTGGTTGTCTGTATTTCTCACTAGCATTTGATAAACACTTTAGTAGTTATATCACCCAGCAGAGCAATTAGCTATCTGTTCAGACTCAAATGCTCTTACTTTACTCTTCTCCATCTCCTCTTATACTAATAATTTGATTAAATAGAACCAAATTAAATAGAATGGAAAATTTGCTGTCAGTCCTAAGCCAGCTTTCACTTTCTTCCTTCTGCTGCAAGTTTTGTGGGCCAAGTAGAGCTAAATGATTTTTTTGGTCTACTTTTAGCTCATTACTTAGACCTATTATTGCCTTTATAATATGATTTCTCTGTCTTTTGGGAGAGGAGACAAGAGGAAGCCTGCCTGAAGAGTTGGAAAGTTATTATGGGGAAAGGAGGAGAAAGCTGCAAGACGCAATCCTTTTTCTGAGCTGCGTCAGACCTCTGCCTCCTTCTGCATGGCAGGCACCAAGATGGTTGCCACTAAGTCAAATATAGTAACTTCACCCCAACTGAGCATCTTAGAGATAGATGGATATATCCTGTATGTACAAGCCAAATCTGAGGAGGGGTTTGTTTGTTGGGTATAAACCCAAATCCATTGCATTTTGCACACTTGTGTCCTACTGTTGTCTTGCTTCAGTCAGACCTTGGTTTGCTTTTCTAGGACTGCAGGAATACCTGGATATAATGGTTTTCCTTCTTGTATACTTAAGATTTCTCTTGTGTTCTCTGGGCATACATTCTTTGCATTCAGCTTTGTCTGAGAAGACCATGCCCCACTCTGCTGCAACAATGATTTTCCAGCCTCTAATGGAACATGAGTGGATTAATTCAAAAAGGAACTACTTAAGCCTCTTTTCTGCTGAACTTTCTACTAAGTTGCTACAGTCTTTTTGCTAAGCATTCACAGGATGCCTCATTCTACATTATCCCCTGTTCTCATGACAGTTAACAAGCAGTGGGGAATGTTCTGTGTCTGGGGATGAAATTTCTAACTCTTTAGCAAAGAAAAGCCCTACATTCACTAGGGCAGTGATATAAACAAATGACAAGTGGTGACTTTCATGAACCTCAGTCAACCACAGCTGCATTAAATGACCCAAGAAGTGTGGAGTTTTGTTATCATATAGGATACAGCCCAATATCAACACTCCGAAGGAAAAACACATATGAGAGAAGCAATCCAATTTATGCCAAACATTGGGATAAAGGCTAAATAAGCAGCTGGTGATCTAAGGCAGAGATACAGAAATACAAGGGCAATAGTTCCTGACCATATCTCTTTGCAGTAAGAGGAAAATTCCTCACTACTCACCACCTCCTCTGTTGAATTAGAGAGCTACATATTTCACAATCAACTGAGGGTTAAAAACTCCTGATTGGAGGCATAGAGTTTAGTTTTGGGTCATCTTGATCATAGTCCAATTCAATTCAGTTGAGTTCACTTCAATCCAAAAAATATTTATTGAGCCGCTACCCCTACCAAGGTCTAGACTGTATTATGAAGGATGTGAAGATGACTAAATTTCTGCTTTCAAATCCTGGCGAAGCAAGAGATAGACACAACTATTTATGAAAGGATGGTTATATGAAGGATCTTCTGTGGGGAAGACAGAGTACTATGGATCCAGAGGAGAAAACTACAGCGCCTCAGGAAAGAAGATAATTGAATTGGCCTTGGGCACTGAGGAAAATTTAACTGAATAGGACCAGGAGTCATGAGAGGAGGATAAGAAACGGTGCTTGAGAATGAATTAATGGCCTGGTAAAAGGCATTGAGTCATGAATCTTCTCTAGGTGTTTAAAAAACAGTGATCAGTCTGATAGGGCTTTTATCTAGCGAACTGGAAGACTGACTACAAATGTAGGTTAGGACTGGATAATGAGGGGCCTTGAGTGGCACACCAATGAGTTTGATTTTTTGATTGAGAAATTCATTCATTCCGTGACTATTGAGCACCTACCATGCAGAGGTTGACATAATTGCTACAGTAGTAATTGAGGGATAAGCTCTCCTCTCCCATGGAGTTCATATTGCAGTGGTGGCAGGGGATGGGGAGCTAGACTCTTAAAAAATAGACAAATCGAGAAGATAATTTTATAGACAGCTATTTCTGGGAAGGAAATAAAGCAGAGTGATGTGAGAGAGACAGAATCATAAGCACTGATCTAGGGAGACCTTTCTAAGGACATGATATTTGTGCTGAGATTTAGCAGATGAGAAGACATCAGTCTTGCGAAGATAATAGAGGAAAGATATCTATGCAGAGAAGCAGGAAATTACAAAATCTCAGAGAGGAATGTGCTTGCCATCTTTGAGGAACAATCATACCTTCTAGATCACCGAAAGTGAGGGGAGAGTAGTACTTAAGCCAGTTCTGAAAGGGCAGAGACTGTCCATGTGGCGCCTTGAGGTCACAGTAGAGCTTGGGCTCAGATTTGAGTGCAACAGGTTGAAGGCGGCGAGTATAATATGCTCGCTCACATTTTGCTCTGTTGTGAACTGATTGTTGTAGATAAAGAGTGGAAACAGAGAGAAAGCCATGGGCAGGCTCCTGAATTTCAGCTGAGATTTGATGGTGGCTTGGCCCAGGATGATACCAATGGTGAAGGGGAGAAGGTGACCACCATGGCATATATTTTATAGTTAGTGCTAATAGGATTGATGTTGAATTGAGTGTTGGAGAGAGGGAAAGAACAATGAAAGATGACCTGAGGGCTTTAGTTTGGGCAGGTGATTGTGTCATTTGCTAACTTGGGATAGACTGGCTGAAACTGATCTGAGAGACATATCAAGGGTAGATTATTACATTTAATTTCCCTATCAGTCATCTAAGTGGTGATGTCAAATGGGTGACTGTGATCTGAGTTGTTATTTTGATATCAGGTCAAAGGTCCTGGTTGGCAATTATTTAGGCATGTACTTAGCCTGAAGGAGTCAATAATGTGGATTGATTTCTTGTAAAAAGCTGCGTGGTCCTTTCTAACAGGACTTACTAATGATAGTAAACCAACACGAATATTGATTATTTCTAAGAAAAAGACTGCATCATCAGACCAAATTTCCAAGCTTAAAAACACCATTATTTCAGTAACAAAAACACTAATAAAAATAAGCATATTGACTAATTTGTAAATTTGAAAGACCTTGTGCCTTGTGAATGCCTGCATTTCCTGCTCTGGGTTCACTATATTGCAATAATACAGGAAGGCCTGGTGAGTATTTTTTGAATAAGTAAAACCTTGCTGTAAACTTAGACATTGAGGAATATGTTGCTGCTTATTTATGAAATATTTTGAGCTTCTTAGAAAAACAGATGATATGAATATACTAGCCTCTTTAGAATAGCATTAAAAATATTTTAATGGTCTCTGAATTACTAATTATTGGGCCACTGGGTTCATATAGAGTAAATGATTAAAGAATACAGTCAGGATGTGTTAGGAGAGAAGCTAATATCATGGAACTTCTTTAAAGCTGGGAGTGTCATAGGAATGAGTCATCTATGCTAAATAATAATTACATCAACAATAATAAACTCTCTCAACAGAATTTTATTAGATCTTCCATCTCCGTGCAAAATTTTTCAAAGGCTTCTTTATTCAGCTGAAATGCTCTCTTGCATGATGTGCAAATGGGGGTGAAATAAAGCCCTAGACTGTGGTCAGGGAGACTGAGATGGAATAAGCAGACCAAAAAATATTGAACCAAAAAGTAATGCATGAGCTGAAGTACATCTGGAGAGTATGCATGCCATTGCTTTACACTAGAAACCATTACAAACCATTTGGAATGATCAAAAAAAAAAAAAAAAAAATTGCTGCCCAGGTGCAGCAGTTTATATTTTGAAAATGAAATAAATCTAGTGGATACTGTGGATGAAGAACTTGCAAAATCTTATTAGAAAAATAAATCTGTTTTGAGTTAGAAGAGCTAAAAAATCCTAACAAATTACTGGAGAAGAACTGTTGCAAAACTCAATACATTCATGTTTATTCAATAATCACACACATGTTCCATTAAGAAATGCAGGGAAAAAAGTGCAATAAATATTGACTTTCACAGCAAAATGTAGAAGTAGATGTGCAAAGAATAATGAATCCTTTTCATGACAGTTTCGGAAAAATAAAAACTTGAAGTCATTTACACAGGTTGAAAAATATGTCAGTAGTTCTCTTTAGTAACAGAGGGAAACACATTTCCTGTTAGCTGTATAGAAATTGTTCATTTAGCTTGATTGTTTATATGCAGAAAAACCAGTTTGCGTGTGGTTTGTGAATGTCGGAAATTATGTGGCAAGACCTGGACTTGGAGCATTTTTGGGGGTTGGAAGGGGAACAAACTCATGGATCATCTCCTCCTCTGATACTGTTGATTTTCCTGAAGTTCTCTAAATAGAGAAAGGACTTAAATTCAGTGTTGTTAGCTTGAGGGGGTTTGGGGACTTGGTGAAAATCACAGTGTTCTAAATACCTGATACTCTTTGGCAATATTTCTCTCCAGCAATAATCATGTTAAAATGAACTTAGCAAACTCGAATGGGAAGAAAATGATAAAAGGACATTTTAGGATCTCTTATGCTCAGCTGATCTCTTTGAGAAGGGAGGGGGAGCAACTAGGGAGATGTATGTCAAACACCTTTACCACGTAGATGACCCTTAAGCTACCAGTTTCCTGGGATGCTGAGAAAACAATCAGTAATGCATGTATGTTAGTTATAATATTCATGCAGAGAGATTCAACAGCAATATTTACAGGAGTGAAAACTTGAAATTGAATTACATTTCAATGGTAAAATAACTCAAAGTAAATTATGATTCATGGTGGACTACTCTAAAACCTTTAGGAAACATGACTTAAACAATATTTATTAACCTGCAAAACTATTCAAAATGATGTAAAGTGCAAAAGTCAAAACAATATGTGGAATGCAATAATGTAGCTTATGTGATATGTGTGTTATTGGTGTTTGTATGTGAACTGCATAGAAAAAAGACTGGAAGGAAATATTTAAAAAAATATTCAGTCCTTACCTCTTGGTGGTAGTACTTACTATGCATGATTTAAATGTTCTTTTCTGGCGCTTTGGTATATTTTTTATATTTTTTAACTTTTTATGTTGATGATTCTTTTTATACCCAGAAGGGGAAAACTCAATATGTATTAATGAAAAGGGATGAGAAAGGTGAAAGGGAGAATTCTGCTGAGTTATTGGAAGAAGAAGACAGAATCTCAAGTCTTGTTTATGTTTCCCTGAATCGGGGTGAATTGATCCTGTTTGCCCTAAGTCTCTACCTGGCCGGCAGTAGAGTGGAGTCTTTGAATGGGCAGGATCTGGGTCAGCTCCTCCAAAATGTGAAAAACTGTTTGGACCTGAAAGAATTCCCATTAGTTCAACTGGAAGTTGCTAATCTTTGGAAGTACCCAATCTGCTGTGCGATTCCTTGTGGGACAACTGAACTGCAGGCTCCACCTTCAGAAACTTGCTTAACCCCTACCCCCCTGCAGTGCAGAGCTTTCACTGGCCCCCCGCTGATTTTTCAAGAGTTCCCAGGGTTATCATCAGCTTGGTGGGGCAGAACGCAATAAGAGAAATGGGCCCTGGGTTTTGCAGTTCCATGTGGAAATGCGGACACAATCACTTGCCCTCAACATTTTAAGATCATATAATGATGCTTAGTAAATTGCTTTGAGATCCACAGGCAAGTCTGCAATTCCATTACCAGTATTTAATCGGTGTGTCTATTCACTCATGTAAGAACCATTGAAAACCATTGATCCTAAGCTTTATATAGTCATCAGTAAGTGAGTCTGGGGAAGTTTAGGTGCCAAGATCTCAGCAAAAGAACAGAATAAGCAACAGTAATAGATGGAGGCAGATAAATTCAATGCAAGCCAATGTTAATATAAAGATAAATGAAAATTCGTCAGGATTAAATGTGCTGAAGAATAATGCTCTGAAGACAGTGAGAACAAATTGAAATGGGTGGGATTAGCTTCAATAGACTTGGACCATCATTTCACTCCTCCATTGGAAGAGATATTTGAAAGCTGATTTTTAAGAACACTAATCTCCTGGCTTGAGGGTTTTTGACCAATATGCCATAGAGAAATGGAAACATTTTAGCTATTTAGTATTCATGTTAAGAGGAATTCTTCCAGCATTCTTTTTTTCCAATGTCATCTTCATATTTATGTGGGTGTGGTTTATATGATGGTTGTTATAGGTTCCCTGTTCTGTGAAATTCCAGTCATTCACCCATGGTATGGGTGGTATGGATGGGGCTCTACTATGAGGGAATGATGGTAAACTCAATGAAGAGTTTCTACTGGTTTTACGTGTAACTATTGATTATTGAGAATTTTTCGCTTGTACTATGTACCTTATTTGGCAATATTTTATAGAGCTAGAGTTAGTATTGTAGAGATACATGCATGTATGCATCCATTCTTTCATCCATACACACATCCATTCATTCATCCATTCATCCATCCACACATCCATCCCACAAACTCATTCATCCATCCACCTTTCCTATTCCTGGTGCAAATTTCTTGTGTCAGAAATAGTTTCACACATTTTACAAAATGTAAAATGAAATTAAAAAGTAACAGTTAAGGAAAATGAGACAAAGGAAGAAGAGTAAGAAAGGTTAAATATAGTTAAGATGAGTCTAGTAAATTATGAATCCTCTACATTTTCTAGAATGGTCAAAATCGTAATGGCCAATGGAAACAGGGCATTTGGAGAGAGTGATCAAATCTGGTCTATGTTATGAAGACTGATTTTTCAGAGGTACCCAGTGGCAGGTACAATAGGTGAGTCCAGGTGTCAAGGGTGATGCTCCTTCCACCCTCCTGCTCAGTCAAATGAGTGCTTTTATTTTATATAATATGGATTCTGGGTAGCATTAGTAGTTAAGAAGTACCCTCCACTAAAACACATTCTTAATAGCCATACAAATCAGGGTGGTCCTAAGAGTAAGGCAATTCTGTGTGCAGCCAAAACACATCTATTCTTGGTACTAAGAATGAGGATTTCTCTCCTGTGGAAACTGCTGGATAGATTACTGGTTTTGCAGTGGGCATTGTACCTACAACCGCCTTGGAGAGAGTGGTGAAAGGTAAATATATCTTTGCAGTAGGTTTAAGTGTGTCATTCATCCACTCATTCATTCAACAATTATTTATCAAATACCTATGGTAGCCTGGTGGTGGGAGGTAGGTGGTACCACTGAATCTAAAATATGCTTTTTGGTTTTGAAAAACCATTCTTCTTGATATTAGTATTTCATGGAAAGTTAAGCAATAATGTGGACAATAACATTAGAACCATTAAATCCAGACAATGAGATTTTGGTAATCAGAAAAGAGAAAATGGATTTGGCCAATGTTGGTTAGAAGATCTTATTGGAATTAGGTCAGACTGACATTGTTTAAAGAATACCGAGGGCTTAATTTAACAGAGATACATGGGGAATGTTTGCAGGTATGGTGGTCTGTGATACCTGCAGCTTACCAGAGGATATAAAATAAAAACTATTTAGTTTTAGTTTTAGCACATAAGTACAGGATGGACATCTTTGACAGAGGATAGAGAATGTGGGAATTGAAGAGAGTTTGCTACTTCTATGCAAACCCAGGGGGTTTACCAACATTCTGGAGTATGATATTGGCACCTGCCAAGGTGAAGTATTGTTTTGTGTTATTCTCCCATGGCACAAACAACTTACAACTAATATTACATTTTAACTAGATGAGGAAGAAGACGTTTTGGAGAGGAGTGGGAGTGAGAAGAGGTGGGCAGACAGCAGCTTTTAATTTTAAGACTTGACTTACCAAGAAGCCTTTTTCAATGACTTTAAAAAAATATCCAGCAGTTCTCCACATTTTGTTACGTGTATTATATTTAAAGAGCCACTCGTTTGGTGTACTGTGTAGAAGAATCAGAATTTCATCCCTTGCTTATTAACTATATGGTCTTGGGAAAATAAATTGGCTTTTCTGAGTCTTTCTCAGTTTCCTCATTTTTAAAATGGGGGTGATAACAGGTAATCTGCTTATTTGCAGCGCTGTCCCGAGGATTAAGTCAGGGCTATATTTGTGAAAGCTGCCACAATTTCTGTAACTTCAGATCCTCCCTGGGAGGATCTGCAAGAAATTAGCAAAAACGGGTGCATTTGAGGGGGAGAAGTGAGAAACTGGGAGTAGGTGTGGGGGCTGGTGTGGGAGGCAGGAGAAAAGGATGTGACAAGAAGAGAAGGGAGACTTTTTACTTCTCATTGAGTAACATTTGGATCATCTTCTATTTTTGTATTGACATTTTCATTATTCAAAATACATACTGAAAAATTAAGGGGTGGGCCTTAATTGCCAGGAAAATAAAAGAGTGACACGGCTGAAAGTTATTCTCTAGATCCATGATTGACAAGCTACAGCCTTTGGGTCAAATCCAGCATGTGGTCAGTTTTTGTATTTAAATAAAGTTTTATTGATATACAAGGCATCCCTTCATGCACATTGTCTGTAGTTGCTCTCAAGTAAGATTCAAAGTTACAACAGAGACCTATGAATGGCAGAACCTAAAAATATTTACCCTCTGAACTTTCAGCAAAAATGTTTGCTGACTCCTGGTCTAGATGTTGTTCAATGCTTTGCAACCTGAAGGGGTCTTGTAACTCTTTTGGAAAAAATCATGCTTTGATGTGTGCTTTATTCACCCCTCTCTCAATTGAAGTGGGGCTGTGACTGAAACCTCTTTCTACATCCTTAGCACATACCATTGAGCCCTCCAAAGGTTGTTTTGATTCACTATCATTCTTATGAAAGTTGGGGACATTAACATAATTAATTTTGCCATGCTATGTATATATAACCAACATTTTCTTTTAAAATTCTGTATAATCATCCACTTTGAAGGGTTTGTTGTTCTGTTTGTGGATCAGAAATCTCTGCTTACAGTCAGAAGGTATTGCTTATTGTTTTGATAACTTATAATTCCTTGTGTAGCATGAATCAAGTCTCTGCTGCCAAAGTCTCCATATTGTAAATGGGGAACAATAATAGCTGTATGTTCCTATTTCATGGGATCTTCTGAAGACACTTAAAGTAGCAGCACTTAGTCATTTAAGTATTCTTGGTGGCTGGAAATTCATTTTCAAAATGATGCTGACAATGTAAGCTTTCTGATTCTTATTTGTTACAAAGATGAAAATGTGGGCTTTAGAAATGTCCTCTGATCAATTAAGAAGAAAATATTACTATGAGTAAATGTAATGACTTACATATATTGAATAATAAGAGCAGTATTTCTTAGTGTCTTAGTCTTCTTAGTTGATCATAATGAAGTACCATAAACTGGGCAGTTGAGCAACAGAAGTGAGTTTCATCAGAGTTTTGGAGTCTGGAATTCCAAGACCAGTGTTAAAGATTATAGATGGCCAGTTTCTCTCCATGTGCTCATATGGGGCGGTGGGGGAGTGCGGGGAGAGAGAGAGAGAGAGGAGAGAGGGGCACTCTGATACCTCTTTTTATAATGACACTAATCACGAGGGCCCCATTCTTTTGATCTCATCCAGCACTCATCACCTCCCAAGGCCTCATCTCCAAATATCCTCACATTGGTGGGTAGACTTCAACATATGGATTTGGATTTAGGGAGACACAATGCATCCCATAGCACATGACCTGCGGGCATTACCAGAGACATGACTTTAGCAGCACTTCCTCTGGGCCTGCCATGAACCATCTTTCACTTCCCTGCACACATACTCCTTGGACCCCTGCTCTGGGTGGAAAGCCTTGAACAGAACTGGTTGTTGACCCTTCAGTAGCAAGTGCTCTCAAATACCATGAATTGTGCTGTGGCCTGAAAACCTCTTCCTCAGGTAGCTCTGGTTCTTCACACACAGCAGTTTTAAGTTTAGATGTGTTAATTCTGAAAAGTTGGCAATTTGATGGGGGTATTGCAATGAGAATGTGGAAAATCAAGACACATTGATGTTCTGCTGAAAAATTGATGCACAAATGTAATAGAATATGTGCTATTAAACCATGACATGGCGTGAGCCCAAGGGCGGGACTATCAGGAAGGATTGATTTATTTTACAAAGGTAATTCCTGGACTTTAAAGTGGTATTGTTAGAGATTTCCCAAAGTTTTCTAGCCTTTATTTATATTTCTTCTTCCTTCAGATTACAAATAATATCTTAAACAAAAAGTGATCGCTATCAAAAATTTTAATGTCTCTTTTTTTCTCTTCCTTACACAGTAGGGTTGATAATATTTCCTGTTTCTATACTGTTCAGGGGTTGGGGAAAATATATTTGTCATAGTCATCATCATCATCATCATCATCAAAAATAGACTCAACCTCAGCCACTTTCTGAATGCTCATAATTGTGGGTATCACACATAAATATAAACATAATCACTTAGAAAACAGCCATCCTATTCTCCCTCCCCTTTCCTTTCATTCTTTCTCCCTCTGTTCTTAACATCACTAGGAAACCACACCATCCCCAGGATTTTTGCTAGAAGTCATTTTGTAGGTGGTACAACATTTCTTTAAAGCATCAGCCATATCTGACCCTCAGCTGAGCTTAATAAATGGTAGGCATTACACCTTGAGCAGTGGAGATGAACAGAACACCAGTACTTCATTTCCACTCAAATAATGAGTCCTCATTCCATTTTAGAATCTTCAGTTGTCATTACAGTCACTTAAACCAATTTGTTTAAAAAAATACAGCTAATTACATTTCCAGTGTCACTGTATATGGAAAAGAAGAATATTAAATATAATGTTTGTTATTTTTTCATACAAAAGGGAAAAACACAAATTCTTTTAATTGCATCTTTAATAATAAAAGGAACATAATCATTACTAGCAGAAGATGTATTACTTCCATGGGGCTTTGCACACCAGCATTTTGTCCTATTACTTCTCTATTATACGCACAGCATTAATTATTGGGGCCTAATTAGGCAAAATTACAGTATAGACCCTAATGAAGTCTCTAGATTCTTAAAAAAAAACAAAAACAAAAACACAGCCCTATCTGTGTACATCATTTTGAAGTTAGCATTAATAATGTAAGTTAGCCCAGCTCTCTTTTTCTACTTAACTTGTCTTTGAAATACTTATCATTTTTCTTGGCTACTGGTCCAAATTGGGAGTTTATTTTTTGTAAGTCAGTTTTGCTTTGTTTATAGTTCTGACTTAGTGCTGTTAAAGAGCCATCCACTAAAGAAGATTCTGGAGCAGAAAATAAATGAATAAGAGACTGGAGAGGAGACAAATTGCGCTTTTAATTAGAGAGTTGTTTTAGATGTTGAAAGTAAGTGATGTTGATAGACATCAAACATGGCATGGCTTCCTTTCTAAGCAGAAATGACAGGTATGGTTGAGAGAGTGTTTTTATGTTGTTCCTGTTCGCTTATCTGCTCACCTTTAGTCCCCTCCATGTATGCCTCCTGTTCGTTCATTCTCAGGGCAGTTTTTGGTGGGGAGCCCACCATGAATTAGGCCTGAGCGGGTGTTTCTCCACTCGGCTCCCTCACACAGGCTCACTTTCCACACTCTTTCACTTGGTCTGTATGGTCCTCTTCTCTGCAGAGAGTCTGACTAAAAACAAGAAAGGTTTCTGCTTTCCTGGGAGGGAGAACTCCCAGAGAACAAATGTTTCTAGTCATCTTGTAAACCTAAAAGGTTCTCCATTCCAATGCAGACATTGACTTGTTTTCTGGGTTCTTTGGAAGTCCCCTACTTTCCCCACACTTCTCAACAGGGGACCTGTCCTCGGCTCAGCCTTGATTGTCTGTGGGTGAACATGGCCATAGTTGCATTTCTGACATTATTCCTCTACTGAGAGCCCCAACTCTCAATCTCTAAATAATTTGTCTAGCTAAGGAGCATCTCTTCTTGGATGTGTGCTCCCAAAGTCATGGATTTGCCTACTCTTATTTAATGTGTCCCCAGCCTTTTCTTTGTGTTCCCCTTTCCCACCTTCATTCATTTTCAACCCACTCCAATCTATGCCCTCCTTATTGCACCAAAAATAAACTTTGCTAAGGTCACAATGAGATCATCATGCCAAGACCAGACAACTCCCTTACTATAACCTGTCATAATATCTTAGACCTTGCATAGCACCATGATTTATAATGTATGTCGTTAATTGCTCAATGTCTCTTTCTGCATTAGTTTATAAACTCTAAGAAGCTAAAAAAACTAAACTGTTTTGCTCACCAGTGCTGGACAAAAAGTAGGTGCTCAACAAAAATTCGAGTAAATAAATGAATCAACTACTTACTGAGCTATTAATGGAATATATTTGTATTTAACTACTTATTTATTTATTCCTGGTATTATAAACATACTGTGTGTATCAGTCACATCTTTTTCCAAGCTATCACATTCTTACTATGGCTTCTCTGCTCAAAAACCTCCAATGACCTGATTTTAGTGGTGAAATGACTACAGCCTAGACTGTAGACTGCCCCAGCCTAGAACATAACCTTTCAGAGCTTTGTCCTTCTGGAAGTTGGTACTGTTGGACAAAGGAGATTTTACCTGGACCCAGATCAATCTTAGCATAGAACCACAGACCCAGCCCACATTTTGTTCCTATTCTCTTGGCAATTAAGCTGATTTCAGGTCTCATATAAGTAACCGTCTTTTCCCATCCCCTTGGCTTAGTGCGCACCCGTCTCTTCCAGTTTTGATATCAGCTGCCCACTGACTATGATTTTGCCTTGTTTTTAAAGCAGACTCTACCAGTGGTTGCTATATAGATCATCTTCTGCTGGTCACTCAGCTTGCCTTGTCCAATCTCTTTGGCACAGGTGTCTCCAGGGTTGGGAATACAAAGCTAACTTCCCATACTTTTGACATATTTTCTGTTCTAGTCAAAATATAGAAGAATTCATGTTCATTCATTGACCTTGGCTTATTTTGACTCCATCTCCATTCTCCCAAAGACTCCTACCATTTGTTTGCTTAATGGAATCTTCCTGGCTCCAGTCTCTTTGCAAATGTAAGCCCAGCTTACCAGGTCCTCCCTAAAGCTGTGCTTGGTCTATATGCTTTTTGCTGGTTCAGTGATCTGTGCTTTCATTTGGGGAAATGCTGCCTCTCAATGGAACTTAGCTGTCTTCCATGTCTGCCCAAACACCAAATGCCAATTTAGGAACCTAACATTTCTCATGTGTAAAGTTATAAATAACCTCTCCTGCTCATTCTCCAATCCCTTGGAGATCATCATTTGTTGTATGCATGCTTTGGTAAACATTCTTGGGGAGGAGAATGAACTTTCAGAACCAAGAAGTCTTGTCTGAGTTTGGAAAAGTTGAACTGAGAAAATCTGCAGCAGGAAAAGGAGGGAGAATTTATTTACTCTGAAAAGATGTGGGGGGGGGAGGGAGAGAG
>RJWH01003186.1:155402-171241 GCA_004363575.1 Solenodon paradoxus | reverse complement strand
AGGGGAGAGGGGAGAGGGGAGAGGGAGAGAGAGGGAGAGAGAGGAGAGAGGAGAGAGGAGAGGGAGGGAGAGGAGAGGGGAGGGAGGGAGGGAGAATTTTCATAAAATAGATATACACAAAAATGAGGAAATATTACATAATAGAACTTCTATGTAGGGCAACCAACTGTGGCAGGGGGTTACTTAGTGGGCATGTACTGATTTTCATTTAATTGTATGGAATATATAACTTAATCTTCATTCTGATGACTACATTAAGTTGTAATGCAAAATTCTTAAACTATTTTGAAGCCAAGAGGTACTATTCTGTTTTTGATGCTTTCTACTCTAACAGCTCTACTTAAAATAATTACAAATAATACAAATTTCACTTATAAGAATTATTTGTGAATTTCTTCATGAATAAGTGTTAGAAGCAAAGTATACTAAGTGCTTACTAAATACCAGACACTACTATAAACATTTTACACATAGTAATTTATTTAGTCTTTGCAACAACTCTCCAAGGTAGATACTTTTAGAATTCCCAGATGCAGGTGAGAAAACTAAAGCACAGACAGGAAATGGTGACTCTCATGACCCAGACATTACTTCTTGTTTTTTCACTACGATGCTTGTCTCAGTTCAGTGGCTGGCTTAATTAACTACTTCTTATTGGCAGGACCATTCTCCAGTGCATAAAACACCTGAAATCTATTTATACTTTAAATCTGTCAAAGGACAGAAATGAATAATCATGAATTTCTCCTTATTCAGCTAAAACATTCTTTTCCTACACTAAGACACTATCTTACCCTTGCCTTTATTCAGTCTTCTAAAAATAGCTTATTGAAAGGATATAGTCAACCAAAGTATTTCCCAGTATTCACTCATTTTTATCGGAAAAGAAGTTTCATAATTAACCTAAGTATTTAGATAATATAATTTCATCAAAAATAAACAGAATTTTACTGATCCTAATCACTCATTCTAGCTCGAGCCCTCACCATTTCTGACCCTCATGCCTCACACTTCTCCAATCCTCAATCCACTGCTTCAGAGTCAAATTCTGATAACAGAATACTGATCCCATTACTGCCTGCTTAAAGCCCGTGGTGCTGCCCCATTTCCTGCAGACACAGTACTTTGCTTCTGAGCTTGTGATCAGTCCCTTATAAAAATACAATGAGAATTATGGACCATATGTCTCCCCAGAAAAATGCACACAAATTCTGGCACTGTCACACCACCGAATATAAATCATCTAATACCTTAAAATTTCATTTTTAAAGGAATTAAAGATTTATTCTGATGAATCTATAAATATTTGCTGATAAGTTTATTTTAACCAAAAAGTCATACATCAATATATAAATCACATGTCAAAATTGTATAAAGGAATTTGGGAACTTGAGAATGACAATTTGAGTCTGCATTATTAGAGCAGTCATTCTACGAAAGTCCTTGGAATTCAACTTTTTCCCCCCAGAAATATGAAAAATGGGGATTTCAAGTGAAATATCTCAATTTTCCAAGTATTGTGAGGCACATGAACACATCTGCAGGTGTCATTAGCTCATATCCACCAGTAGGTACACCTCTCACAATGGTATACATTTAACAGACTGGTATTGCCAACTCTATGCCATACAATCTGTTAAGCATGGGGAAAAATAATAAAGAAATCTTATTTGTATTCTATGGCTCATACTCAGTAGAGAAAAAGACAGAAAAAATGCTTTTTATAAACATTGGTCAGCACGACAGAACTAGGTAGAAGCCGCAGACGAGTGAGGGAAATCTTCCCTTTGAGGGCGCTATCTGGGATGAATCTTAGAAGAACTGAGTCAAACAGAGAGGAAAAAGGCAAAGAAGTCAGACAGAGGCTGACAGAACCTGCAATGCACTGATGAGGTCAGGAAAATTATGATGGAAGGTGTCCTGCCAGGATCAAGACCTGGACGGGAAGCGGCTGGGGCGGCAGGGGTCTGAAGCAGTTGGCCCAACTATGATTCAGAGACTAAACACAAATACAAGTAGAAGACTAAACCATGAGAAGAAAGGATCATGTATCAGCAGAGAAAAATCAGCAAGTCTGACATGCATTCAGAATTGCAGTAACGTCATCGTATAAAATTTTCTATACAAAAATGTTAAAATTTTTTAAAAAGTAGTCATACAAAGAAGAAATCTATATCATTCATAATCTTACACTTGCTTACATTTTCTTTCCATCCAAATCTCCAAAAAAATTCTTCTCCCTAATCTTTATTCTCCTTATTTTTCCCTTAATCCAAATTTGTATCCACTGAGACTTCTCCATTTAGCGCACTGATTATAAGCCTCCTCAAAACCATTTGTGGAATAAAATGAAGTATTTTTTAAAAAAGTTATGTCTCAATTTCAAAAGTCATACCAACCTTTCCACGAACACAATATTAATATCAAGTGCTTGAGTTCAACCTTTTTACACAGTACAGGCCAGAGTGAGATACAACCTATTCTAAAATCCACACTCTAGGAGAGACTTAACTTTACATATGGTATGACCATGCCTAACTGCTTTAGTTGATTAAAAGTTGCATTAATAGAAAAGAACTATTTTTTGTATCAGACAAAACTATTAAGAAAGTTTGATAATTTATAGAATGAAAAAAAAAACTATTTGAAAATCACTTGTCTGATAAGTCTGCTATCCAGAATGAAGAACTCTTATTTATTACTCAACAGAAAGGCAACACAATTAAAAAACAAACAATATTTCAATGGACATTTTCCCAAAGATTTTGTTTTAATGGCCAACAAGCACAGGCAAACAAAAACCACAAGATATTCCTTTATACTATTAGTGTATCATCAAAAATATGGAAAACAAGTGTGATAAAAGATGCAACAAAGGGCACGTGCCCATGTGGCTCAGGAGATGATGGCATGCAGACCATTTAAAGCCTGAGGATACTTTACATTTTCCCCCAAGGTGGGGGTCAGGGGACAAAAATACAAATAAATAGAAATGCCTCTTACTCCTCTTTTTTGATTTCTCCTCTCCCTACAGACAGGCAGACAGACATATGGATAGACAGATGGAAGAAACTGAGGGAATATAAAATGGCTGAGTCACTGTGAAAAAGTTTGGTGAGTCCTCAAAGAGTGAAAACACAGTGCCCATGACCCAGAAATTATACTCCCAGGTATATACCCAAAAGAATGGAAAAAAGGAATTCAAACTAATCCTTGTATATGAACGTTCACAGTCAAAGAGGGGAAACAAACTAAATGTGCATCAATAGATGGATAAGCAAATTGTGCTCTATGTGTATATGTGTGTGTGTTCGCATGCGCATGTGCAGAAAGGAATAATTTAGTCATTAAAAAAAAAAAGAATAAAGTCTGACATGCTACAACATGGAACTTGGTGAGGACATTATGCTAAGTGAAATAAGCCAGTTACAAAAAGACTAATTACAGAATGATTCTACCTATTTCAGGTTCCTAGGTAGTCAAATTCAAAGAGACAGAAAGGAGGATGGTAGTTGCCAGGGTCTGAGAGGAAAGGGGGAGGGGGAATTGATACTTAATGGGTACGGACTTCAGTTTTTCTGAGATGAAAGGAGTTCTGGAGATTGGATGCACAACAATGTGGATGTATGTACTACAAAAGTCATTGACTGTGAACTTCACGTATGACTAGGCTGACCAAATGTACCATTTTAAATTGCATAGTACCCTTTTTTCATATTTCCTGACTTCTCAGTTGTTTTAGTATAAATGTCAATTTTGCCCCATCTTTAATCAAACGGGGTAATCTTTAAAGCAGGGCTAAAGGGGCCGTTGAGTTGCCTCAGACTCAATCTGTTGAGGGGGGATGAAAGCAGCTGCCCCTTTTACCCAGTGTTAAAGAAGGCCCTTGCCATCAACTACTGTAGGCTACAGCCACTACTACTGTTCCCACCCATGTGAGGAAACAGCCACATGGGAAAAGGATCAGGCTGCTTTCTTCAAAGGGAGCAGAACACCACAGCATGCTCAGCATGGTAAGCTGCAGTGAAGTAGTATGGGGGCCATCTCTGGTACTATGGGGCTATCGCCGGTACTATGGGGCTATCTCTAGCACTGTGGCATGTGTTTTAGGCAGGGTACTTAGAGCAGGGCTTATAGGGGTGCCAAGTTTGCCAAGAGCAAACTTCCTTGCACTGGACACTGGCCATTTATATGAGGTCCAGCTGAATCACCCATCATTACTATTCCATCTTGGATAGGCATTGTATAGTACTCACTTGTTACTGGCCTGGCTGCTCAGCCTCCCACACCCCAGCTTAGCTGCCAGTGCATAAACCCCATGAGGTGTTTTTGCTATCACAATGCCCCGTTTTTTGTCTCAAGGAAATATGGTCAGCTATTCATGAATATATCCTGTCAGAGCTTTTTAAAAACTTTTTAAATAATGTGTTGATACAAGCTACAAAGTGTATATATCTTAAAAAATTACCCTGATGAAAAAAAATCAGACACAAAAGGCCGCGTATCACATGAAATTTCCAGAATGGGGAAACCCATAGAGAGAGAAAATTGGTGGTATCAGAAAGTGGAGAAAGAGAGAATGGGGAGCAACTTCTAATGGGCATCGTTTGTGAGGTGATGAAAATGTTCTGGAATTAAATAACAGTGATGGCAACACAAGTATGTGAAATAATAAAATTAATCACTATGAGTATATTTGATAGTTTGTGAATTATATCTCAAATTTTAAGTTAGCTGCTCTTTTGGATGCTACCATATAAATGAAACCAGAAATCTACTGGCCTAATGATTTTTTCCCACATTTATGCCTCTGTAAGTTACCTACAGATACCAGTTATTAGCAAGTGCCAGTTTTTTTAAGTTAACACAATTTTCTTCACTTCTCTCTGCCTTTTACTAGAGGAAACAGTAATAGGCGGGTTGGCATGAAAGCTTTGCACTCTGTGCATGTGCACCCTGGTGTTCTCTGAAACTGAGGAAGACTCATGCTTGTCTTCCCAAGGCCCTGGGGCCCCACCTTCATTAAAAACAGCTGTTCTGGTTTGTCTCTTCTACTGCCACAGACTTACCTCACAGTCACAACTAATTAATTGCCATTAACTTCTGCTCTGTTTCAATTATCCTTTAACTTCAGCCTGCTACTCCTATTGTTGCAGCCAGAGTTGGCTACAGCCAAACTCCAGCCCTATCAATAGTACAGCCCAGGTATATCCTTTATCTCAGTTGTTGTTTGTACTCAGGAAGTACTCAGGCTTATGAGCGCTAAAACTAGAAAAGGGGTTGGGGGGCGGGGGGACAACCTCTGAAGAAAAAGGGAGGAAGGAGAAGAAACTGTTTCAAGTTACTACAAAAACAGAATGAAAAGCCCAAAGATTAGGGGACATAATGTTCCACCAACCAGGTCAGAAGAAGAGTACTCTTACTGACTGAAGAATAAAAAAGGACAGCTATTAGGTGAGTCAAGTTCAAAAAAGAAGCAACGAGAAACAGAGAAAAAAAAAAGGGGGGAAGTGAAAAAAGGCCCAAGGAAAGGCAAACCCTAAAAAGCAAGTTCTCTGGGTCAAAACCAAGTCCTTCCTGTGCCCACACCTGGGCATCTACTTACAATGAGACTACAGCAGAGGCAGAAGTACCTTATATTTGTATGACCCCTTACAGTTTGCAAAGTATATCTAATTTAAGTGGTACAATCAATACAGGCAAAAAGTGACTGCCATCTTCAATGTACAAACAGAAGTTCTGACTTTACTAATCTCTCTACCACCTAATATAGGCATACCTCATTTTAGTGCAGTTGGCAGATATCACACCTCTTACAATTGAAGGTGTGTGGCAACCCCGTGTGGAGCAAGTCTATTTGTGCCATCTCCCAACAGCTCAGACAATGACTGGCATATTTTAGCAATGAAATATCTTTAAATTATGTATATTGTCTATTTAGAAATAAAGCAATCATACACTTAACAGACTACAGTATAGTGTAAATCTAGTTCTCTATGCACTAAGAAAGACAAAAAAATCTTGTGACTCATTTTACTGCAAATTTGCTTTGTTGCTGAGGTATGGACCAAGCCCACAGAATGTCTAAAGTGTGCCTGTAGTGTGTGACTCCTCTCCTGACTGCAATTATGGGGAAATCTTCACACTATAAACAAAATCTAGAGCAGAAGACAGGAAAACAAATGAGAAATAAACATAAAAAATGTGAACAATTTATTCTCAAAAAAAATCTGTTAAAAAAATGTATATAGTATCAACGTGTAAGCTAAAAAGCAAACAATAGTGAAAAATTCCCTGATATATCTACCGAAGCACAATTAATAATGTAAAAGGTATCCATCCAACCTCAGCACAGTCCACAGATTAGTCAGCTGACTTTGACCATGAGCACAGTCCAAACATCTCAAGGTCCTTGATTCAAGACCATGGGATGAAGGAAACAAGCAGTGTGAACAACTAAAACAAAAATGAGATATTCAGATATTTCTTCCTGCTCTCTCTTCCTGCCTGCCTGTCTGTTTGCTTTAATTCCTGCCTGCACCTTTCCTTTAAAAAAAGCAAAACAAAACAAAAACCTCACTAAATGATGCTCCCACCAAAATGATATTCAAATTTATAAAAGGGGTATTTTTTTTTCCCAAAAGAAGGTTCCACTGCACTCCTCTCCCTACACCCAGTAAATTCCAACTATCACTCACTTGGGGCAGTGGGGGAGTCAGGAGTTGATGCTTCTTGACTGCAATTTTCACTGTAGGATAGTTTTATCATCGTATATATTTATAAGAAAGGTACAAGCAGGTATGAAGATGAGCAGAGACAAGCAACAGGAATACAGAGGAGAAAGAAGCACTTTATTTTATTTAGTTGTTCACCTTGGCTTTTCATTATGATCCCAGGTCTCAAACCTGGGTCATTGGGATCTGTGGCCTGCGATCTTGGTCGAAAGCAGGTGACTAACCTGCCACTCCACCAGGGCAAGCCATAAAATTATTTTATCACATGCAATGAGAGGAATCAAAAGCATATAATCTAAATCTTAATACTTATTTCTGCCTTAAAAGCATTTAAAGACATTTCTGAGTTCCATTTTCAGCTAATCTTTCAGGAGATGGTTCCTTCTCTATCCACAAACGCAGGTCACGCAGGCCCAATAGATGTCTCCAAGAGTTTGGTTTTATTTTCATTTGCAGCAAAGAGGTTGGGTGGGACAGGAGAGTCCATAAAAGGAAAGCTTTTTATCAACAGATGACAGGTGCTTAACAGTTAAAACTACTGTATTCACTGATGCCTGAACTAGCTAGCACATTCACTCACTATCATATTCCACTTTATTTTCTCCAAAGTATCTGAAATTATTCATGGTCACTTCTACATCCCTAGCATAGTCAAATATTTGCTATGCTCATCAACAGTAGAATATTTGTTATGCTCATCAACAATAAAAGAACTCTACTCCTTCAGAAATCTTCAGTGAGTCTCCCCTCTCAGCATCTCAGAACACAGGGCTTAATTCCACAGCAATCCCAGAAAGTGTGTGTGTGGACTCTATGGACTAACAGCAGAGGTCAGAGAGTGGACTCAGCCCTGCCACTTAGCAGTGTTAAAGGAGCTCCTGCTGGCCATAAATAAAACACCTATGCATTACTAAGTATAATAATAAACATGAATTTAAAGTCATTAGTAATAGTTTTTAGTCACTTTGGAAGAAACTAATAAATCAACCATTTTTGAATCTACTAAATAAAAGGAAACAAGCATGTACACTAACTTTCCTATACGAATTGTACCTGAAGTATTCAAAAAGTTGATGTGGGGAAGTTCTCTTTACGAAATATTTCAGAAAAAGAATAAAGAAGGAATGATAACATTACAATATCACCATTTAAAAAAAACCTAATGAATTAATGGATGTAGGCAATGGTTAGAGGTTGATAACATCACTATTAAATAATAGACAGCACGTGAATTGAAAGAATTTAAAAAACAAAGATTCCCTTCCACCAAAAAAAGAAATTTTAAACCATTTTCCTTCTCTCCCTTGTCTCTTAAAAAAAAATTAAATAATGATTTATGTTAGTTCTGACTGCATCCAGACTAAAAAGAATTAAGTAACATAACTTGTGACTATATATACTGGCAAGACCTACACCTTCCAAAGATCAATGGGATCTATGCTTCAAAATTCCTTTTTTTAATTAAAAAAATATATATTTTTTTAAGGAAAGGTGAAGGTAGAAATGAAGATGAGCAAGCAGGCAGGAAGAGACAAGAGGAAGAAGCACTTTATTTTTATTTAGTTGTTCATGTTGCTGTTTCCCCAGCCCCAGGTCTTGAACTCGAGGCCTTGGGATGCATGCGGGACCATTTCCAGGTATATACTAGACCGCTAGGCCAGGGAGCGCCCTCAAAATTACTTTTCAAAACACCTGTTAATTCAGTCATTGAAACCTAAAGCTTATGCTCCAGAAATGTTATACTCATCAAGAATGCAACACAGGTGCACCCTGCTGACTCACGGGTTAAGCCCGTGCCTGGGAAAAAACCCACAAACTGTCCAATGATCTGGGTTCATGGCCCAGGATCAGGGGAAACAAAATGAACAACTAAAGCCCAACATCAGATGAATGGATCAAAAAGATGTGGTGCATATACACAATGGAACACTACACAGCCCTTAGAACAGATGGAAACCCTGTCTATCTGAATTAACATGGATGGAACTAGAGGGGATTATGCTAAGTGAAACAAATCAGAAGAAGAAAGAGACACACCAGATGACCTCCCTCATAGGTGAAATGTGAAGAGACAAAACAAATGAACAGAGCAAACATAACCAACCCTGGAACATTTGCAACCGAACTGAGGTTACCAAAAGGGAATGGGGCGGGCGGAGGCAAATGGTGGTGGAGCCCACTGGACAAAGGGGAAGAACACTTGGTGATTTGGTGGAGGGCATGGTGTGCTAAAAATATATCTAAGAAATGAGGAACCAATACATAGGAAATTATTTTAACGTGTAGATCACAATAAAAAAAAAATTTTTTTTAAATGAACTGAATATTAAGATGTTTCTTCCTCCTTTCACTTCTTTCTTGCCTGCCTTTCTCCTTAAGAAAAAAAAATGTTGAAATAACTTTTTTGTTTTGTTTTGCTTTAAAGGAAAAGTGGTTCAAGCTGGAATGAAGGCGAGCAGGCAGAGAGGAGGGGAGAAAGGAAGCAGCACTTTATTTTATTTAGCTGTCATTGTGGTGGTTGCTCCTGTCCCCGGGACAAAATCCCAGTCCCTTGAGATGCATGTGGACTGCGCCAAACCTCTCCTCCATCAGGGAGTGCCAAAACAGTTTTTTTAATAAAAAGAATTAGTTACAGCACTACATTTAAGAGTAAAAACAAGTTTTTACAAGATCAGAAACATTAAGTATTGTTCAAACAGTAAAATTTCATTAATCATTCTCACCAAAAAAAAAAAAAAAATTAAGAAAAGGGGAATACGCCTTGGAATATATTTTTAACCAGGTTGCACCCTGTGGCTCAGGCAGGTGAGATGCTGGCACATGGTCTGCAAGCCCAAGAACGCAGGTTCAAGACCCACAGGTAAAAAACCACGGTGACCCAAATATATAAAGATGTTCGTCCTCCTATCCCTTACTCTCTTTTAAAAAGGGGGCGGGGGGTGTATATAGCTAACCAGAGACACATAACAAAATAGTATGATGGGCAAAACAATTATCAATTTATAGAAAGATATCAATATCAAAATATGAATTCCTTAGTGGAGATAAATATTTCTCCTTTTCTATACTCTTGTAAATTCAATGAACACATAATAAACTTTCATATCTGGAAAATAATATACCACATGCACATGGCCTTAAATTGACTAAAAGGATTTAATACCTGATAAAAAGAATTCAAAATACCAACTCTACTAAAAACTTGTTATAGACACAGGACAACTCATTTAATAAGCTCTCTGGGCCTGCTTCAGAGATAAAACTCAGAAGCTGAACTAAATGGGTGGGTACAAACTGTGAAATCATGCATGTGAAAGTGTTTTAGTTTCTGGCCCTGAGTGAACACTCAATGCATATTAATGCTGCTTATGACTACTAAGCAAGGGCTCAAAGCAAGGCAAACAGGACTTGCCAAGAAAGAGAATTCCAAACCCACAACTCTCTATTCAACCACTGCCTTTTGTGCTTTAAATATTGGATTGCTGGATATTTTAATTAAAACTTAAATTAACTTAAAAATTTAATTAAAAATTTCACTGTTTTCAAGTTTTAAAACCACTTCACTAGATAATAACTCAAGTCCCTTACAGAATTATGTCATTCTAAATATTACACAGCTGTATTCTCATCCCTATGGAAGGTCTAAAAATATTCATGGCAAATATATATAATGAAAAAAAGATGAACTATCTAGCAAGATTCTAACACACTGCATAATAAATATTTATTATTTCTTTGATTCTATTATCATTTTCTTCATAGACCCTGCTCAAATTATAGATATGTCACTAAAAAATTTATATGATTACTTTCTGGTTGGTATTCTGAAAATTCCACCTTTTTTATATAAAGCACAAAAAGTATTGTAAATGAAAGACCATCTTTTTGGTTATTCTTTAAAGTGTGCCTTTTACCCTGAAGGGAAAGAGTTTAAGCAGTGAAAACAACATCTCAAATTACTGTTCAGTTAAGAACTGGAAAGGAGCCTTAACTTTCGGAACTTTCTACTACTTAATCAAGACACACTCAAGCCTAGAAAAAGCACTGTGATTATTTTTAATACTTTCCCTTGATGTTTCCCTTCAACAGCAAACAAGTACAAATAATTCTGAAAACCAGGGAACCCACCAGATAAACTATGTTCCTAACTGCTATTAACTTTGGCAATTCATTGACCTTATTCCAAATTTATGAAATAGATCAAAGATCAAGTAAATACCAGTTGCTTCCATGAGCAGTTTTCTAATCAGGATTTCTATTATTCTCAGTAGCAAAAGGTTAATGACAAGATAAGAATGAGGCTGATGCAAAAGGGATACAGAGAAAGGACCACAGTTAGCCTGACCTTTGGGTTAGCTTTCCCCAATTTCAAGATCAGTTACATCCATGTGGAGGCAAGTAGAGCTGAGGGAAGAGCAAGTGGACTACTTACTAGTTCTTGACTTTAGGCTACGCTAAAAGCCTCCCAGGATCTGTTTACCTCAGTTACAAAGAAAGTATAACACTATTTAGCTTACAATGCAGTTTAAGAGGCTTAAATGAGAAAATACTAGGAAAATCAAAATCATAACCATTTGTTCCTGCCCCTTCTCCTTTATACCTAAAAATTATACTCTGGTTTGGTTATTTTTCCTGGATGGAGGAGGTGCCACATCAATTCAATAGTGGCAGTGTCCATCCCTCCTAGGAGTTCTCAAAGTATGGTTCTCAAATTCCATATCAAAATGGTTTTCAAATAGATAGCATTTGCCTTTTTGACTGTGTTGACATTTGCACTGACAATGTAAAGCAATAGTGGGCAAAAGCACTGGTACCTCTACACAAAGTGATACAGCGGTCCCACACTGCATTAGCAGTCCTTATTCTGCACTAAGGAGTTAAAATTATACAACAATGCCATTTTCACAACAGAGTGCTTTAAGGAAGGAGTAAAACATTCTGACTTTATGGAGTCTCAATCCTGAGTATATAGTTTATACGATAAAATACAAATAACAGTATATCAAGAAAACACAGATGTGCAGTGGTTTTGGTTATAAGATCTAATCACTACTTCCATGGAACATTTTGCCTTTCTTACTACTTGATCAACACAAGTCATGGTTATTCAAACGTGAGTATCTGGTAGATATATTCTCAAAATTGAACTAAATGAAACTGTCATCATACAACAGTAAACACAAGGACATAGAATGTGCTTAATGACTTCCATATACAGTATTTCAACTAAAGTCACATACTTGAACAAAGTGAAGACAGAAACATATGTAAGCATCTAGCTTCCATTAAACCAGACATTAAAAAGATTTTTTTAATGTAAAATGCCATTCTCTTAAACTTTTTGTTTTGAAAATAAACTTTTTTTCATTTAAAAATATATTAATGGGCATACCTTGGTGGCCTAGCAGTCTAGTACACCCTGGGAGCAGTCCCACATACATCCCAAGGTCCTGGGTTCATGACCCGAGCCAGGGAAAACAACTGGTGTGAACAACTAAATAAAATAAAGTGCTAATACACACAAACACACACACGTAATGTTAATGTGCTACGAGCTTGGATGGTTTTTTTTTTTAATGTATTAACATTTTTAAAGTCTCTTGATTTTAATTTCAAATGTATTAAGTATCAATATGGCACATCCTGGTGAAGCAGCACTTAGGTCAATCACCTCCAAAGAAGTAGGCCACATACCCCCTGGGTTCGAGTCCTGAGTCTAGGGGAAAGTAGCAAAACAAGCGGTGTGAATAAATAAAAAATAAAATAAAAATGTCTCTTCCTCCTCTCTTCCTGCCTACCTACCTTCATTCCTGCCTGATCCTTTCTTTAAAAAAAAAAAGATGAATACCACATTTATTTCAGAGTTTAAAAGAGTTGTCCTGGAATGCCCTGGTGGTTCAGCCTTTGCCTATGGGAACAGTCCACAAATAGCCCAAGAACTAAGGTTCACCGGGGGTGGGGGGGTGGGGGGGGTACCGGAGGCGGGGTTAAGGGTGAAACATAACTAAAATGAACAAAGTAAATAAAAGGCTTCCTTTCTTCCTACCTGCCACATGCCTTTATTCATGCATGCATCTCTTTCCGTAATAACAAGGAAAGAGTAGTCCTAAAAGCAAAGTATTATTAATCACTGGCAAGTTCCTTAATTCAAACTACATAAATAAACAACAATGGCAGTAGTGCAGTGAAGTCTTTTATAATATTTGCATGCTTACTGTTTACCTTTCACTTATCAATATGGCAGCTTAAAGAAACTATTTTTTTTAAAGACATATTTCCCCAATTTCCTTTGAGAACTTAAGCAAAGCTCTAACTCACTGGAAAATCCAGGAACCAAAGAATGCATGTGTTTTCTGCACTAAAGGACACTGTCCTTCCATCTCTGCCAGTAAACCCCAGCATTAAATAATGACACTGGTCAACTTCCAGTCAAAATGGCAACCTGATAGGAGTGAAATTTACATTCTCAACAGAGTAACTAGGATTTCACCTGTTTTCCAGAAACAAACACTGAGCAAAAGCAGACACAGAGGCTGTAAAGACAGCAGCAGTCCAGACAACAATGGGTAGGAAAAACGGGAGTTCAGAACAACACTGCAGACTGAGTGTTGGGATACCTGCCACAGAAGACAGGGTGGAACTAAGTGAAGAATCAGCCCTCCCATGAATCTCAAATGCAGCGGAGAACCCACCTAGCAGGACCAGAACAAAGAGCTAGGGGAGAGGGTCTTGGTCCAGGGCAGAAAGAGGACCAGTGTTCCCGTGGTTTGAACTGGAGGACCAGCAAGGAAATTACACTGGTCACCCCATAACCAGAAGGAAGCTAGGAGAATGTCCCACACTCCCCACCTCCCCCATCCCAACCCCACACACCACATAGTCCTGGAACAGGACTGGAAATCCCACGCTCAGACTTAAGGAGTCTTCCAGAGGGAGAAACTGTCAATGCTACCCACTACAGCCACCCCGTGGCTCTAGGTGAAACAGCAGCCTGGTTGCTGATTGTGGGCCAACACCCAGGTGGTCGATGGGAGCTGGGACACTGGGCAGAATGTGGTTCTTCCCCCACATAAATTCCAACTCCACAGGCTGAACTTTCAGGTACCAACAGAGGGCCCAGCCCACATAAGAACTTCAACAAATCCAAACACTGGTGACACCACAATACTCAAGAAATGCTAAGGTCCAAAACAAGACCCATGCTTACCTGATACAAGTCAATATGCTACACGAGGCCATCACTGCAGGGAAATCCAATGCCCAGAAACATAAACAGAATGCAAAACAGAGCGAAGCTACAAAAAATACATGCAAAACAACGTATCCAATCAAAAATCCAGGGGGGAATCTGAATGCAACAGACACTACAAACTGCCAAAGAGTAAGTGAGGACAACAGTGCTAAATATACTCATGTGAACCAAGAACACAACAGAGGAAGGAGAGAGAGAGAGAGAGAGAGAGAGAGAGAGAGAGAGAGAGAGAGAGAGAGAGAGAGAGAATGAGAAAACGATAGCGGAACTAAAGAACTCAATACAGGGATTCAAGAATGGGGTGGATCCAAAAGAATCAGTGAGCTATGAAATCAGGCAGAGTAATGCAGGCAAGCAAACCAGCAAAGAGATAAAAGAATGCACAGAAATAAAAAAACATTAGCATCATAGGGGTCCCAGAAGGAGAGGAGTAAAGGAGGTAAAACTGTATTTGAAGAAATAATAGTTGAAAATTTCCATAACCTAAATAAACAATGACGCAAGCTTCCAGACCTGGGAACTTCAAAAAGTTCCTAATGGAAGAAACCTAAGCAGACCCACACCTTGACACATCATCAAAATGTCAAAAATACAAGATAAAGCATCTCAAAAGCATACAGAAAAAACAAGTCACATACAAAGGAGTACCCATAAGATTGTCAACAGATTTCTCAAGTGAAATTCTCTACAAGCCAAGAGGCAATGGCATGATATCTTCAAAATGCTGAAAGAAAAGGATTTTCATCCTAGGATACTATACCTTTGAAGAGTATCATTCAGAACTGAAGGAATGATAAAAAGCTTTTCCAATAAGCAAAACTTAAAAGCACTGCCACAAAAAATTACCAGTTCTACAAAAAAATACTAGAAGATGCTATATAAAAAAGAAACCCCACTTAAAAACAGTAAAACAGCAAATATAAAAATTGGAGTGGAGGAAAAAAGAATAAACAAATGGATGATTAGATGAGTGTAAGATTAATCTGCTTTCAAATAAAAATAGGAAATAAACAGAATTCTTAATGCTCACCTCAGGGTAACGTCAAAATATATCTCCAGGGAAAAAGCAAAGAAGAAAACAAAAAGGGAAACCAATCGAAACACAAGTACATCCAAAAAACCTCAGAAGAGAAAGAAGAACAAAGACACTGACTGGAACAACATACTGAAGATAAATTTACAAAATGACTACACACATCAATAATCACCTTAAAGACCCATGGACTGAGCTCACCATGCAAACAACACAGAGTGGTCAAATATATGAAAAAGCATAACCCAACCTTCTGCTGCATACAGGAAACTCACCATCTTTCAAGAAATCAAACAAAGACTCAAAGTCAGTGGTTGGAAGACAATCCTACAGTCAAATGGAAGCCACAAAAAAGAAGGAATGACCATACTTATATCTGATAAAACAGACTTGCAACTAAAAAAGCATTAACAAAAGACAGAGATGGATATTATATGATTATGGTGTCAATCCAGCAAGAAGACATAACGCTTATCAACATATATGCACCAAATGAAGGAGAATCAAAATATATTAAGCAAGTATTATTAGAACTCACAAGAGCCATCCACAGCAACACAATAATAACAGGAGACATCAACACCCCACTTACAACAATGGACATGTCAACTAGGTAGAAAATGAACAGGGAACAACAGCTTTAAATGACCATTTGGAACAGCAAGGTCTAATAGACAAATACTGAACACTTCATACAACTACGGATTTCACTTTCTTTTCCAGTGCCCATGGAACATTCTCAGGATAGATTATATGTTGGTACACAAAACATGTCTCAACAAACTTACAAAGACATCATACCAACCATCTTCTCTGACCA